>SCDZ01000571.1:0-166647 GCA_004143845.1 Drosophila lacertosa | reverse complement strand
TTTTTTTCCAAAATTCATAAGGGGGGAGTACAGTGTTTTTTTCAGAAAAACGTCGAAAAAAATAAAAATAAAAAAATCAGGAAAATTTAGATGTAGAATAAAGAAGGAGGATAAACTATGATCAAAATGGTATCAAACATGAAAATCGGTTAAGTTTTGGCAAAGTTATTGGGGTTCAAAGTCAGGGAGGTACACTTTATAGGGATTTGGGAACTTTATATGTCAAATTTTTTCCCGTTTTTCGCATGATTTTGCAGAAAAAATTGACCTCCTCAGAAATACTTTTAAAGTTGATTTTTAGACTAATTATGATACCAGGAATCGATAAAAAATAAAATTGGAAGATTCTAAATTTAAAAAATTTTTTTTTTCCAAATTTCACAAGGGGGGAGTACAGTGATTTTTTCAGAAAAAAATCGAAAAAAATAAAATGAGAGATATGAGAAAAATTTAAATGAGGAATCAAAAAGGGCAACAATCTATAATCAAAATTGTTTCGAACATAAAAATCGGTTTATTTTTGGCAAAGTTATTGGAGTTTGAAATTTGAAAAAATGCCTTTAATTCATTTAACAATGCTCCATTTTCAGGTATGCGACTGGGTTTACTCAATGTTAAAATGGCTGTGCTGCGTATTTTATCCGAATACAAAATCGAGCAGACTAAAAAACTGTCCCTCAGCTCGGACTCTGGCTTGGGAATCTATTTGAATGGTGATGTTGATTTGAGATATATAAAAGTGTAAAAATAAAATTCGAATTTCAATGCCTCAATTGTTCGTTGAACACACACACACACACATACACAAAATTACACACACTACATTTTGGTGACACTTTGCGTATTATGAAACATGTTTGGGAGTTTCTGTTTTGGGGGCCGCAACGTACCGAAATTTAATTTAGCGCAATCCAACCGCAGACCAACTGACACCAGGGCGACACCGTGTACCCCACCAAACCCTGCCCCGCCCTGCCCTACACCCTGTCTGAACTCTTTCAGACCCACTGGACTCGGCACTCTGCACAAGTATTTTCATATTGAGCGACCGCATGCAGTGGACGGCGCCAATGCAACTGTGCACACACACACACACACACATATGCGTTTACGTATGTGTGTGTCATACTTTTATGCTGCAGTCGCTGCCTTTTATAATACCCTATACCAAACAGCTTAACTGGGCATATTACTTTTGGGTAAACATACATACATTTATAATAATCAAGGTTCTGCGCAGAAAGAGCTTAATTTTTTAATACATATTAGATATTATGTATGTATATATTTAAGAGTACATACAAATATCTATAAAAACTTAAGGATCTGTATAGATTTTATTTATATATGACATACACAATTAAAAATTGCTGGCATATTTTCAATGGTTATCCAAAATGAATGTAAAAATTGAAATTTGTATGAGACAAAACTTAAAAAAAACATAGCATACTTTTGGGCATATCTCAAAATAGAAAAGAAATAAATGATTGCAAAGCATACTTTTCAGCTAACCATTATTTGCTTGATTTTTTTTTATAGGGTATGTGTATACTTAATACCCGATACCTGCAACACTGTTGTTATTTACGCTGCATTTGGTTTTTATTTTTTTGCATGTTTTTCGCTGCCCTTGTTTTGTAACAAGCCACAAAATTTCATTTGAGCTTGCAATATGGCGCATTTAAATGTAGTTTTTTATTTATTATATAGTATATATACATTTATATGTTTTTCGGTAAAAAAAAAGGAAATGTTTATGTGTGTGTGTGTGCGGATGAAAATTAAATTTTATGACACCGTCGTCGCTATTTTATTTATTAGTCTAAACAAATTGTGGCTTAAATAAATGTTGGCTCGCATAACCGCAAATATTTGAATTCGATTTGAATTTAAATGCAGTGTTGTTTGCCAAACAAAAAGAGAGAGAGACAGAGAGAGAGAGAGAGAGAGAGGGAGAGCGATGTAGAATACAAAGCGAGCAAACCATAAAAAGTTAATGACTGACGCAGTTAACGCGCCACAAAATGAATACAGCCCCAAATTGTTTGGTGTCTAAGCGAAAAGCCTTCATTTCATGTTGCAACAACACTTGAAGATAAGCAGCAGCAGTCGGCAGCAAGGACATGCCGCAGCCTGTGGCACGCTGGGCTCGGTGGCACGGCCAGAGGTGCTGTCTCTCTGCTGTGTGCTGGCTGGTTTGTACCTGGCTGCCATGTGGCAGGCTTCATGCTACGTTGGCTTTTATCCAATTTACCTGATAACCACAAATGAGCGTTAATGGCCAAATAAATAGAAAAGTGGCAACTACGACGCGACGGCGCGTTAACTGAACGAGCCACGCCCACCGCCCCTCAACCGCCTAATAAAGGTAGCCTAATGCGCATCTGGTAGCTGCTCCAACGCGTAAATTTAGTACATTTACTAAGCAAATTTAATGCGTTTAGCCAACGCCAAAGTATGAGTTAGGTCCAGGCAAGAGACGCCCAATATGATGAAATATTACATTTTCTAATCAGTTACAATATGTCAAGATTGCTTTAAGTACCATTGAATGTTGGTATAGAGGGTATAATATTTAAGTCTAAAATTTTATTATTATTAAAATTAATTAAAAGACTGGGAATGTTTTTTTTATGATATATGTGCTCAAAGTCTATCCTAGTATGTCAAAGCCAACCCCACATTTGTTCTTTATCCTAACTTTTCATTTGAACGCAATTTAGATTAGATTTTTGTTTTCAATATTCACCCACAGCATTCGCACTATTAATTGCAATGCATTTGCTAAGCTGTGGGACAAAACACATATCCTTGGCCCTTGGCGACAAACCAGTCAACTATTCAGCCTGATTCGATTTCGGCCAAATGCCCTGCGACCAAAAACTGGTTGGACAAACCGTTTGAGAGGGCAAACAATGTGCCAATTTGTAGCACCGCTGTAGATGCAGCTAATAAAGGCTGGAGGGAAGAGGGAAGGGGGAAGGGGAAAGGTGGTGGTGTGAGTATAGGCAAAATTGGTTCGTGCCAAACACTGCGTCAAGCCAAACATTAATTTGCGCACGTTTCATTTGGCAGCGGTTTGAGCGCCGATGGAGTCGCCGGAGCTGATGTCGCTGTTGGCTGGTTGCAGCACTCTGGCCACAAATGGCAACAACGGCGCACACAGAATGCAGCCAGCAAACGGCTAATGGAATTAGCAACAATTTAACCATTAAACACATCATGTGCATTGGCATGCTGCACTTTAGCCGGGATTTGCCACGTTCAGCCACCAGATGCAGCATGCAACAGCAACGGGAATGGTGATTACTCCTGGTCTCCAATGCCGAGTGTCGGTTGTTCGCTATCGGGCTGTTAATGCACTGCAAACAAATTTGCTGAATAAAGCAACAATAAGGGAAAAAGAAAAGAAAAAATAAATAATAAATTTAAAGTGACTACCTTTTCAAGTCTTATGAAATTAAAGTGCCCAATTGAAATCAATACAATAATGGGTTAATAAATAATAAATAAATGTATAAATGAATAACCTGCTTTTTTCTTACCGTGCATCGGTTGTTCGCTGTTCTGCTTGGTTGGCTTAGATACAAATGCTGCCGTTCGCCGTCTTTCTAGTTATCTGTCCGTTTGTCTGCACGCCTCACGCCGTTTATTGGCATTAAATCCGTTCCCCCCCCCCCCCCTCGGTCCCTTCCCCATTCCGGCTGCCATTTTGGCTTCGCAATGCTTAATAGACTTTGGGGTTTTATTACTGGCAACAGTTGCGCTGATTTCGAATTGCTTGCATAGTGCAACGTAGCGCTAATTAAAATGAGATTTGTTCAATTTACCCAAAAGCAACTTTAGCTCCCGAGGGTCTTCTTTTTTAGCTACTTGGAAGTACTTTGCTTTTATGACAGGTAAGTATTTGTGTAAGCAAAACCAAAGCCAAAGCCAAAGTCTAAACCAAATATTCGCTGACTTGGCACAACTTGTTGACCCACTGCACGTATACGTAATGCGAGTGCTGGTCATTATGGTTCCATTGCTTCCATTGCCGGAAGTAGCTTCAATCTTTGTTGCTGCTCGAGATACTTTCTTCAATTTGGAAAGATAAAAAATGTATATTTTAGAGCAGTTTTGATTCAGTTGGCAACTTGTTGCTTTTGATTAAATTTAACATTTTTCAAAGTAAATTTGTAAAAATAAATAAATATAAATTTAACTGAAATACAAATTGAGTGTTCCACTAAATGATTCAATCAAAATGAACTAGTTCCACTGACAAACGCCTCAGCACTGAATCAAGTCAAAGCGATTCTTATATAAACACACATGCCTAGGGTTGTTTGTATGTGTGTGTGTGCGTGTGTGTGTGTGTATGTTGGCAGTTTGTTTGTTTATTTGCTTGTTAGATGACCGCTGCCCATGCTCAGGTAATTTGCCCCGAAAAATGGCATCATTAGCCTAACAAATTGCCATTTTGTTGTTGCACATAAATCGCCTAAAAGTAGGCACTGAACGAGATTGGCCTAAAGCAAATTCAGTTCGGTCAGCGAGTCCGTCCGGCACTCGGCACTTAATTAAAATTGAAAATACCCAAAAGTCATTGGAATTTCTTTAGCCAGTCCCCCGCCTCATGATTTGTTTCTTTTTTTTTTGTTGCTTTTTATTGACTGCCGAGCATTAAGATTTTCATTAGCGCTTCGCTGGGCGAAATAAATGAAAATTAAGCGAATTCTAAATGAAAATAGACAGCAGAATTGTTGTTGTTGTTGGTTTTGTTGCTTTTATGACATGTCTGTGCGTTCATAAATCATTAGCATGCAAAAATATGCGTAGCTGGCGCTATTAAATCTATATATACAACATAAATATTACGTATACGCCCACTTAAACAGGCAGCCATGGAGTCGCCCCACACTGTGTGCGACAGATAAAAACTTTAAGAATTATAACTTTGGGGATTTTATAGAGGGCCCCAAACGACGAACAATGACCGCAAAAGTAAATAACGTGCCAGCCCACATACCACATACACAGAGCTCGAATAGAACAGAATAGTAAGAGAAATGACCGGAGAAGAATGCCAGAACTGTAGAAAAACAAAAAAAAAAAAATTGCAAACTTTTAAATATAATTTCAGCTTTTGTGCTGGTGCGTCAACATGGAACATGATATCGCACAAATGTCCCCGGTGGACATGCGAGTCCAGCTCGGTGTCCAGCTTGGCAAAATGTTTAGTTCCTTTTATGTTGTTGCTTTTGTCGTGACACGACTTTGTGTTTAAGAAAAGCAAACGAAGTGTGAGCTTAAGTTATAATTAAATAAGGACAATGTATAAATTAATAAAGAGGAAAGCAAAATAAAATTTAAATAATATATATATATTTTTAAAATATGTATATAATATACTTTAAACTTTTTCTGTAAGAAAGAAAACGTTTCAAAAGTTGCCATCCATTGGATCTTTCTACCAGGTTCCTACAGTAATATTTAAAATAACCTTCTCCTTGTAAATTCTGTAAATAATATACATGTGCCCATATATATAACATAAATCTTATATAAGAATCACCTGTGATCAAACTAGATTAAGTTGCCACTAAGGTAGCAGAAAACTTGTTTTTTTTACGAAAAAAAAAAAAACTAAGGCTGAAGAAAGAAAACATTTCATAAATAAATAAATATATACAAAAGAGGAAAATAAATAAAATAAATAAATGGAATACCTTCACTATTTTTTAATGCACTCTTAGCCCTCTGTGCACTCTTAGTCTCTGCCTGCCTTCAAATCGTGTTTCATCGGCAAAAGCTAGTCACGTTTCCATCTCTAGTTGCCGCACTCTGTGCTGGGCTAGTTCGGCTCGGCCTTGTCAATATTTGTTACACAATCAGCAAATACGTAGCGACTACAGTTGGCTCTTGGCTTCGGCAACTGGCTAAGACAAATGTGTACAAATTGTGAATGAAGCTGTTTCACGTTTGCTTGCACGGTCGGCAGTTAATGAAAATGTTGTTTGGCTTTAAGCGAATCGAGTCGAGACACACGGCAAACTGAGCGCAGGACTCATTTAGAGCGAAATTCCAGCGAATTCAAGTAATTTGTTTGGCAGCTACACGAGACCGAGACCTGACTGACTTTGGTGGCACACACAGATATCCGTGCCACACACATGTCGCTAATAACATTGACAACTGTCAACGCTTCGCGGCAGTTGAATGTCAAATGCACACACACACACACACACAATCACACACTGAAAAATGGAAGTACTATCCCTGAAGGCGGCGCCATCAACTGTCAGATAAGGGGGCGGGGCGGGGCTCTGCGAGAGGCACTCAGCACGAGCGCCGTCACCAAGGGCCGTCACCAAGGTCCATCGCATTTCGCATTTCGCATTTCGGACTCAGGGCACAAGCCGCTTTACTTCTTAACTTTTGTCAGCTTTTGCCATTTTATTTTCAGCTCTGCTGCAAATTCATGAAGATATTTTTTGATATATGCGACTCATATTGCATTCGCAGAGCACGAAGAGCTCGGCAATTTAATTCTTGCTCAAATTGGTAAAGCTTTAAAGAGTTCAATCAGGTTTACTTTTATATAGGGGATTAAACAAAGCTTAAAGCAGCCAAAACAGCTTTTCAAGCTTTTGAATATAAATAAAATATATCTATCTATAAAGAATGATCTAACTTTAGAATAAATTGTAAGCAGCGGCTTCGCCTGTCGACCAGACTCAAACAGACTCTTAGCAACTGACGCCAGACGTGCGTAGGGTGCTTAAAAATTGAAACGAAATAAAATAAGCGCAATTTATGCATATTAAAAACTATATATTTCCACTTGCCCACCTACATAAAGTGAAGGAGCGTATATGAATTCAGCTCCATTTCCATTTCCAACCTCTCACATGCGTTGGCATTTATTTCGCATACTATTTTTTTTTTTTTTTTTTTTTTTTGGGTACGTATAATTTTTATATGCTGAGTATCGGACATTGTTGCAGAGGCGCCAGCGAACTTTTGCCTTGGCGCAACTTTTGTCAGTTTTATGCTGGATGGCAGGAGATGCCAGCGATGCCAACGATGCCACCAACGCCAGCAAATTTAATGCGCCATGGATTCACACTTGAAAGCGAACTCGCAGCCGCCGAAAAAAAAAAAAAATAACATGCCGACAAAAGTAATAAATTTCCATGCCCACTGTCAGGTCGGGCACATCGCGTGCTTTCTTCTCCATGACATTTCGAGCGGGGACAAGTCCACTAACCGAGCTCCAAAAATCTGACCTGAACCCAAAGAAGATAGCTAACATTTTGGGATATGTTTAATTGGAAGCATAGATATGTCATATCTTAAGGCAATGGCAATAAATGCCTTTTAAAAAATATTTGTGCTGAATAGCTACAAACACTGACAATAACAGTATATGCTAATAATATAAATAATATTCTGTAATAATATTATTACCAGTTTATATAAAAATCTAAAAATCTATAGTATGTATACATAAAAAAAATTTAAAAAATATGTGAACTTTTTTTTTATGTACATATTTGAAATAATATTTTATATATAATATAAAAAAGTTATAATTCCACTTTACAGGGTATTCAGCGTTCAGTTACCATTTGCAATTATTTCCTTGCTGACATTTTTCTCTTTCGATTTTGATTTTGCGCTCATTTTATTTATTCATTTAAATACAAAAAGCTCTTCGAGTCAGTTTTTGGCACTTTGGCGATATTTTAAAGTTTACATGAATATTAAACTAGGTTTATTTGTGGCATAAAGGTAAAGTGCAGCTGGCTGCCTCAATGCTACAGGCCGCCATCCGTTTTCAATCAAATGCAAAGTTGACCAAGGCAGGAGTAAAGGAGTCCTCGCCTCGCCTGGCGACAGTGTTGTTGCATGGCCTCAACTGACAACTGCAGGCCTTAAGACGGGTTCCGCCCACCTTTCCAACTTACCACCCACTCAGCCATTGCCTCGTCTGTTCATGTGGATTCGAGCATCTGGGTCTGGTTCCGAGTCGGCAGCTGACTGCGGCTGATATGGCTCACTTGTGTCATTTATCTTCTTTTACGGCATGCGAGCGGCCCATTCAATTTCAAAGGTGCCTGGCAGCTGACTGAGCAACGCATAAGGCACACACACACACACACACACACACACACACACACACACGCACACAGGACACTGCACATGCTCGTGCATATTTGAGAAATTGTGTTTGAACTTTGGCTTTGGTTTTGACTCACTTTGCTGGCGTGTGAACTGCAATCGGCTGCCAGTTGCCAGTTGCCAGTTGTTGTTGTTGTTGTTACCGCTTGACAGACGCAAAACCCACGATTTGTTGACACCCACCCACACACACACACACACTGGCAGACACATATGTCTTTCAAGCTGATTGAAAAATTTGCACAAATTTTTGATCTGACTTTCTCAGCCACGCCCCTCGCCCCAACAACTTGACTGATATCTGGCTTGTCCGTAATAAACTTAACAATCCCGTTGCCTTTTCTTGTAGAAAGTTGACAACAAATTGCACTTTGGCTCAAATGCCAAAAACAACAACAATCTGAAAAATACGTATATATATATTTCTAAAAAAAATGTATTCAACACAATTTCTTATCGATCGATATCAGCTTTACAAGTTTCAATTACAATTTGTACACCACGACAAGCAGTGAAGTTAGCTCAAACTGATTGAATAGGAAATACCCTCTAAGTGCCTTTCTTACTTTACTTTATTTATGCCACCCCATTAAGACATTTAAATAAAATGAGTACTAAAAAAAAAAGAGAGTAAGCTTTTATATATTTATATTTATATATATATATTTTTTTTTTTTTACTGCAACTATTTTTAGTGCAGGGTACGCTGGGCTTACATTTAATAATTCTCATCTCTTTTTTTTTGTTTTGGTTACCGAAAATTGGTATCTGTTTTGCCGGCTCTGCCGTCTGGCCTACAATCAAATTGGCAATTCATGGTATGCAAATGTCGAGTGTCCAATGGACGTGCCTAAAATTGCAATTAGTGCAATTTAGCAGCGCAAAATGGCGCATAAAATATCAATAAACAGTTGGCAAACAGTAGTGGCCAAAAAACCCAAAAACTCGGCCAAGTGGCCGAAACACAGATGCAAATACCAATGCAAATACAAATGCAATTTATATTGCTAGCTCAATGGGGCTGAAACACAATATTTTCAAGTATGAAATTGTCTGGTTTAAAAGATGGCCAAAACCATTTAAAAATATTTAAGAGGAAATTAAACAAAAATAGTATATATTTAATAAGGCTTAAAAAATATGACACATTCTTTGCTTATTTTAAAGGAATTTTTTTGTGTTGTTCTTCAAATTTTTGAAAATAAAATAAATAATATTTAAACGCAAATAAAATTTTGTAATTAAAATCAACTCTGGTTTAATTACAATCCGATATTAAAATCAGCTTTGTTTTGACCTTAAAATGTTTTTGATCTTATAACCATTTTGTCGCTTTTTTATTTAATATGTATATACTTTTTAGACTTGTGACAGTTCAGAGATCAATTTTTTTTTGCCAAATTTTTTTGAAAAAAAGTTATGGTATTCCTTAGGTTTTTTGACAAAAATTTAAGTATTAATTTGATGATGGCAGTCAATAGTCCTCATCCAAACGAATACAGTTAGGTAAAGATCTGAAGTCTGAGACCAGGATATGATGTTAAATAAACACTAAAAACGATCAAAACTCAGGTAAATAAAGTCGGACCCGAGTAAAACATATTTAATTAATTAATTAAATGAAATGTTACAAACAGGTTTTTCTTAAATCCTGCTATCGAAAGCACTGCTTATTATAATTAATATAATCGGTTTGAATGGGCTTTCATTTGCCGCAACAATAAAAGTTAAATAAATAAGTGAAAAATGCAAAATTCATTTCCGGGCACATTTGAAAATATGATTTTGTAAATGTGTGTGTTTATAATTGCATAATTCCATAGGTTTAGTGTCAACATTTTTTTTTTTAATTCTTTAAGCAAGCGACAATAAATAAATCCTAATTGGTTTTATTAATATTATTTGAACGAAAACAATTATTAATGTGCACGGAAAAAGCATTTGGTATTAAATTCACATTTTTTTCTATGCGGAAATTGAATAATTGAATTTGACTGTCGAAGCCACAAAATGCGTAAATTGTGGACAACTTTCGGAGCGTAAATTGTGGAATAATGTAAATGCTTTGCACTAAAAGCTAATGATGCAAATTAATTACAAATGATGCACACAAAGGACTCGCAACGTTTTGTATGTGTTTTTCTGTTATTTTTTTGCTTTTTGTGGCTTGATTTTTAATTTATGCGCACCGCAGTTGATTTTCACATGAAATCCAACGCATAGCTACGCAAATCCACCGCAACTTAAAAGCTTAAAACGCCACGCCAGCCAAACTGTGGCGGGGTCCTGGCTGCCGTTGCCAGGACCTGATATCCGAGCCAGCGCCAAGTCCCCATCCAAGGCTTATAAATTTTAATTAAAATGCGCACAGCTCGCGCTCGCATCAACGACAGCATCAGCCGCGCTTATTTCCGCTTACATTACAATTACATTCATTCGCCGGGCCGACTCAGTTAGCCAGCCAGCTAACCAGACTCCTGGCCAGGTATTTGCCGCGGCTGCAGTCAGCGTTTAGTTCGGGTCTTAGCACCTGATCTAATGCCGCTGAAATTTGCATTAAATTAATGCTTAAATTAGCTTTTCTTTTTATCTGTTCTGTGCATACTTTGTTTCATATATCATTTTCAAACAAAATTAAAATAAATATTAAATATATTTTATGTTAGCTTTCCTATACTTACTTAAATATATAAATGTCCTTTTCGGACTGTCTTAAGTTATAAGGATCGCTCAGCTCAAGTATTATAATTAGAATGCAGAAAATCAACAATTTGCAGTTTTCATTATTTAGTCGCAGGGCCGACAGCTGTTGCCAAGACAAAACTTTCAGTTTTCAATTTAGTTCAGACAAGATTGTTGGCTCGTTCGGCGTGGGAGTTTTCAACAGCCAGTGGCAACATTTTGTGGCATGCTGCTGCTACTGCTGCACTAATGACGCGAATCGGCCTAAATAACAAGCTGCTGGCATTTGGTCAGCAGGGGGCGGCGGCAGCCAATGCCAACTTGGCAGTCGATTTTTCAGCCCTCTGCGCTCACTAATGAGACGCAATGAGGGGCAACAAGGAAGCGGGCGGAGTTGCCACAAAATGGAAATTAAGTAAAATGCAACAGCGACCAGCTGCGACAATGGGCGTCGCCTGGGCGTGGCATTGGGTTAGATAGATTTCATTTAATTAAGCTGATGTGAACGCCAAGCTGTTGGCCAAATAATTCCTAATCCAGTTGGCCTCGACTTGGACATTATTATGAACTGCATTTAGGGCAGACAAGATATGGCTTTAAGTCTGAGAGCAAGGATAAGCTATGAAACATTGGCCATGTGCTGAGATGTTTAGATATATTTAAAGATATACTTAAAGATATATTTTAAAGATTAATATATTATAAAGCTGCCTGGCTTGAGTAATTTTTTTGTAACCTTCTTATTAAATTTTTTTATGCTGCCTGCAATTCAATCCCAGTCAGCGATATCCGCCCAGGGCCATTGGCAACCCGGAGCCATCCAGCCCGCGTATACCCCTCGTAGATCTAACCGCAGATGACAGCGAGTCGAAGTTGAATGAAATTGAGCGGGAACAGCGGCAACATTATCAGTTGGCGCACCTGTCAGTTGGCCCGGAACTTCTGGCCAATGCGAATGCGGCTGCCACGTGTCCATCAGCCGCCTTTTAGACGCAGGCTCAGGTCGCTGCTCTTGCCTGTCTGGCGGGTCGTCCTGGACGTTAGCTTGTTGGAGGGCGAACTGAGCTGATGCGAAAACACAATAGTAAAAAAAACTGTTCTTGTTTTTATAAGTTTTCCTTGCCACATAAAAATCACTGGAGATCAAAGTTGACGCTGCTGATGAAGTTCAACGAAGTGGGGAAAAGGCGTCTAGTGATATATATACATATATAATAATAAAATACCGTTGGTAAATCTAATTCAAAATAAGATTAATCGATTGCTTAGATATGTCAAACCTTTCTTTTGTTCAAATTTTTATTATTAATCACTTTTGTCAACTAATTTATCAAGTAGGTTAAAAAAATGTAAATAGATTTTTTTTAACAATTGTTTCTATAGGTGACATTTTTTATTATAATTATGTTGGCTAAGATATCTTATAAGAAAAATAATTTTTTAATCCTTAGTCGATCTTTTCTATGGCATGTTTTCAATATAGACCATCGACGTGTTTTAAAAAAAAAAAAATATACGACAGCTTTATTGACCAAATGCCAGGGTATTTAAGCCAAAGTTGACGGGTAACAAGTGAATTTGGCAACAAGGCGAACAACACACGCACAACACGCACACACACACAATCTATCAATCAGCGACAGCAACACCCGCAACGGGACTTGGCCAGTGCATCCAAAGTTCCAACTTGTCCAATTGCAATTGCATCACTTGGCTCAAAGTTTCAACAACTGGCAGCAGAAATTCACAGCTGGAGCCGCAGCAACAAACAACGGGAAGAGCAACGTTTACAGCTTGAACGCCTTTTGCTTTTGGGACACAACATTGTCGAGTCCTGCCAGCAAATTGCACAGCTGGCAGGACGCGTTTGGCGGAGGAGCAGAAAGGGGGGATGAGGAGGGGGGGGGGGGATAGGAAGGGGCAGGTCAATGCGTAACTTTGAGTTAGCTAAACAAAACAAAAAAAATAAAATAATAGAATGTGTTCTCTGTTTAATATTAATGAAATCTTTTGCACAAATTGCTGCCGAACTTTTGTCGAAGTTTTTTGTAAAAACTTAGTTGAAAATGTGGCCCAAATTACAAAGACAGTTCCAGGTTCCAACTGAAAATGTACTTGACCAAAAACAAAACACTTCTACGCAGCCATTAAGGCCATTAAAACTGTCAAATCAAATTGAACTCTTACTTCAGATTATTTCAATGGTAAATCAATTAAGCATCAATAACCAAAATTAGCCCCAAGGCAATTGGGAATTTCAATCACATAACTGTAATATGCTTAGCTCCTTTTTATTTCGCCCATACGCTTAGGCAACGGTTTCATTTGCATATTCTGGCCATGGTTTTCTTTGGTAATGGGCAATTGGCTGGAACTGCAGAAAGCCATTTAAATAGATGCCTTGTCGAGTAGTTTTGGGCTGAAGACGAACAAGGTCAAAAGTTGGCGGCAGAACAGCAGTTATTGGGCCAATTAACTGGAAAGCTAAGCAAATATATATATGTACATACAAATTAAACATGCTTGCGACAAATTTGCAGCTTGGCGGAAACGGAAGTGCGCGTGTCGCCATTTTGATTTGCCACGGCCATTAACAGTAGCGAGTGCCATTGTTGTTGTCCCTATTGTTGTTGTTGCTGCCGCTGCTTAGCATCCTTTGAAGCGAATAAACGCCGCACGATCTAAAGTAAAATTAATTAAAAAGGTGAACAAAATTGCAAAAAGAAACGAAACGCAGCGCGTGACTAAATTGTAAAACAAAACTCGATATGTAGGCAATGCTAACGCCATACACTCAGCGAAAAATAATGAACCTCTTTATAAAAAATAAATACTCAAAAAAATTCTTTTTATGAAAATCAAATTTTTTTCGTTTCTTAGATCATTTCTAGTTTAATTGAAGTACACAAATTTGGTCGCTTTTCTTTCAGTGTACCTGGTGTTTCTGTGAAATGACGCAAGAATATTTAATGCTCTGCTCGTTGGGTAATAAAAGCGGATTTCTTTTGGGCTCAGCTCACAAATCTTGTTTGGGTTCAATTCGTGTGCGACGAAGGCGACGAGAAGCAAGAATAAGTGTTGGGGTGGGAGGGATCTGGAGGGGGGGGGGGGGGGGTGGTTAGGAAAAACATGTGCACGGCCCGCTGCTCTTTTATGAAGTACGAAAGAAAATGAAAACAACGTGGAACTTTTGTTGCTGCTAAAACTTTGTAGTCAAACTGAAAATTATTGAAGAATTTTCATACTTGAGGAGCCAATCAATTGCATGCATCGCCGAAGAGCAACTGAACGAACAAGTCGAGCCGGCCAGGTCAGCTGGGTATTAGAATAAAAGTGATTTAAAGTCCATACTTATTATAAAGAATCAATTTGACCTCAATACATCGCAACTTTTGCATAGGAAGGGAGAAGGGGATGAGCAGGGGAGGGGGAGGGGGGGAGGACTTTGACTGGTTGGCAAACTTTTAAATTACTCAACGGGCACTTTCAATAATGGCAGGCACCGATTCGACCCCCCTTTAGACGCCTACCTGATGACCTCTACTTGTAGGTCTTAACAGACTTTTAGGCGGCAAAACTTTTCCATCAAACTCCTTTTTTTCTCTTTGGCCCCAGTACTTATTCCTTAAAAACTTCAGTCAGGACTTTGACTTACCCACGCTTTCGACAAAGTTGTCTTGAAGTTTCTGCAGGAGTTGCTCAAGGGCAATGCGAGGGGAAGAGGAGGGCGGAGGGGAAACAGGACGTCTATTTCCGCTAGGGGCGTAAAAATAACAATCGACTTGCAGTTTGAATACATCACCGAGTTGGGTACCGAGTTGACGGGGGAGGGGTGGAAGGGGCGGCCAACTTCCGTGCTTGTTTTGCGTCTTTTTTAAGACGACGGGATTAAGTGGATTTTTAAGTGGCAGCAGCAAAAGTGGCCACGGGCCAGCTATGGCTTAACTTTCCGGCTTAGGCCCAGTGCCGCAGTCTCCATTCACATTCCCATTCCCATTCCCCATCCCTGGTGACACAATTACATGCACGTTACGACCATTTTCCCCCCCCTGCGCCACCCACCCGCCGCCCATTTCCGGCGGCATAAAATGGCTTAGCCATTGACATGGACAGCACGTGCTAATGGGCAGTTTTTGGTGGATTGCCCACTGGTGGTTTAAGTGGTGCGGTGGTTTTTTTTGCTATCTTTGTTTTTTATCTTTTGTTGCTGTTTTGTTCGTTGTGCAATTGTGGCCGCTGATTGCTTGATTTAACTGTAAGTTTTCAGGTTTTCAGAAAGTTTATCAAATTAAGCAAAATTAAATGGCCTGGAAAAATAAGTGGTAAAAAAAGATTGGCAGATACTCTTTAGGAAGTTGGTATAACTTTATGGACTAAAGCACTTAAAATTTAATAATTTAAATAAACTTGATCGACTAGTAAATGCTTCTTAAATAAAATACATTCTTACTTGTTAATATTTTCATTTATTCTTAATTAACTCAATTGTTTATTGACTAAATACTTTGCAATCTTACGACTTAAAGCTGTCATTTAATTTAATATGTTCACCTACAATCACTTTTTATATAAAAAATAATAATTGATTTATAAATAAAGCTCTTGACAGTCATATCAACACTTTTAACTGCAGGGCAGCAAAATTTGGTAGACTCTACGAGGCCTTTTTCACATGTTTCCCCATTTTGTCATAAATGGAGCAATTTTTGTCCACACTCAAAAGCTCATTTGGTTGTGAAAGCGTCTGCTGATGTCCACATTGATTGATCCCTGCCGAACTATAAAAACAACCCTTTCGATGGAAAGGCTAGAAAAACAACAACAACAAGAATATTCAAGTCCCATTTGGAATTGTTTGGCCAGTTCAGTTTGGCCGTAGGTTCAATTTGGTTTGTGATTGCCTCAAATTAACCGAACGTTTGTCCTTGCGACAATTTGTCAATTGTCCGGCGCCTGTCTACCCTTCTGTCTCTCTCTGTCTCTGTCTAACACTTAGTTGACAGCCAGTCAATCAAGCTTTCAATCAGGCAACTCATACAAAAGACTCGCAACACTCAAAGTTCTAAGCTTTGATTTGCAATTTTAGCGCGCCTTTTAAAATTGGCATTTTTTCGCTAACAATTTACAGCCCGCCCCACAACAACAGCAATTACAACAACAACAATAAATACAATCAAAGTTATGCGCTGTTGATATGTTTTTAAGCGTCCTTTTCTTTTTTTTTTGCCTTCAACTGCAAATTCGCGGCTCTGCGAAAGCCTTTATTTATTTTTTTTTTTTTTTTTAGCGTGACAGGCAATTGGTGGGGGTTGGAAAGTGGGCGGAGTTTGAAGGGGGTGGGGGGGCACATCGAAACTTAGAGCTCAAAGGTTTTTGCCGCGGCCAGGGACGACCAGCCAGAGCTGGCATCGCAGTTGCAATCAGCTTAACTGTAACTAGAAAATAAATTGCATTCGATTTTGTTTTTCTCACATTTTTGTATACCCTGCAGCACACTAACCAAAGGGTATATACATAAATAATATTTTATTTTAAAAGTTATTTATGTGTTATTTATTTATTCAATTTAGTTCACAAAAAAATTGTTTTTATTATGATAAATATTATTTTTAAAAATACTTATAAAATCCAGCAGGTTTAATCATACAATTTTCTTTTGATTGTGTCCACTATATATACATACAAATATGTACATTAAATTAAACAAAATATTTTATTTGTAGGTATAAATAATGAATTAAGCAAACTACATTTATGTTTAATATTTTTAAGATAGAATAGATACATATTTAAATAGTTTGAGGTACTCTAATGTATAATTTACTTCATAATAAAATCAAAATCATATTAAGTATAGGATATCCATTAGTCGTTCAAATATTTTTATTTTTGTTTGTGCGCTTGCTTTTAGTGTTTATTTCTTTTATATTTCTTTAGCGCTCTTCGCTTTTGCCGGCCTTTCCCGTTATGCTTTTTGTGCAGTGTCCTTAAATCCCGCTAGCGCATCAATCGCTATCTTTTGTCTTTGTGCCGCTGTTCGTTGTGGACAAATGCGTGATTGGCCAGCGCGAAGCCGGACAAAGGCAAAGCCCAAAGAAAAACAACAACAACAACAAAGAACAAAGCAATAAAAAAAAACAAACAACAAAAACCAAAAAAAAAAATAAAGCTAAAGACGATGCGACCAAACTGCAATTGCTGCAAAACTAAGTGAAAAATTGTGCGCTGCAGCAAATGTTGTCATTGTGGGTGGTTGTGGGTGGTTGTGGGTGGCTCAAAGCGGTGCTTGTGTTGAGTACTTTGTTTTTGTTAGTGCAGCTGCCTCGGGCCGGCTTTTAATGCGATTTTTTTTTTTTGGGGCGGTGGGTTGCGCTAAGCTCGTGGCGATCAGTTTGGCCAGCGGCGGGTTTAACCAATTTGTTTGGTTCGCCTGCACAAATCGAGGCCAAGTTGGTTGGCTGTGATTTGGCCCTGGCTAACAAATTGTGTGGCGCATTAAAAACAGCCATAAACTATTTTTTAATTGAATTTCTTTACGTAGCGCATTTATCAGCAATGACAGCGTTCGATAACATTTTTTTTTATGCCGACAATTATCGCCTCGCAACTAGATAAAACAAATTCAATTTATTTGTGCTGTGCTAAATGCGCCTCCAGTTTCCAACTGAACCACAAATACTTGCACCACAGGCCAGCCAAGTGGTTTACACAGCGCAAATAACTTTTGCATTGCCAACAGGCAACATGTGCAGCTGACACTTTTCAAACGCAAAAGCTGCTGAATTGGCCAACTTCGTGGATACTCTACCAACTTGGCTGTAATCAAGTTTAACAATATTTAAAGCTTTCATGGCACAATCTTTCTAAATCCATTTCTTACATATTTAAAACAAAAACTTATTGACCCTCAGGCTGTTTGGCAAAGCGCATAAGATGCTCCAGCATAAAAAGCGTATTCAAAATGAAAGCTTTGCTTGATTCGTCCATCTCTTGGCAGTTTTTTAATTAAAAATCAATCGATTGTTACAGTTTGATTAGATTACAAACATTTGCACTGCGCTGACTGGTCAAGCCAAATAAGCTACAAATATTACGTATACGCCAAGTGAGCGCATTAATTATTGCGCATGCCGGGCGCTAAGTTCATATTTTACGGCAATTAGACGCCTCAGTGGCCGTAATTAAAATAAACACCGGACAGGTGGCATAAAAAACCCTGACACTTTATGTATTATTGTTGCTGCTGTCATAATTGTTATTGTTGTTCTGGGAGCTTTTGTGGTCGCTTTGCACTTGCCGCCCAATGGGAAACGCTTTATATTTAATTTATATTTTGTTCCTTCTTTACCTTGGCCATAACAATTTGATTTATATTTTGGCCGCAACGGGGGCGTGTCCAGCGTTTGTTGTGCGTCATTAAAATCCGAGAGAGAGCATTGTGAAAGTAAAAGTGAAAGTGTGTGTGAAATACACAAATCGTAAATCAAATTTTATTACCTAAACGACAATTATTTTGCCGCAAAAATCAAAACGAGACTCGAACAAATGACAGCGCCAGCACACAGACAACGTTGCCGTTTTTAATACCCTGTAAACAGACGGGATGTTAACAGGGGCTATGAGGCTTAGAGTTTTATAAGATGGAGTTTTAATATTGAGCATGAAGAAACTCTTAACTCTTAAATATATATTATCATAATTTATTAAAACAGGGTATTTATTTGTAATCAAGGTTAGCCCCGCACACTTACGATTTTTGTTGTTCCCTTTTTTTTTTTTTTTTTTTTTTTTTCTTTTTTTTTTTTTTTTTTTTTTGTTAGCGGGTTTATAAATAAATGCGAAGCTACATTTGACAGGGACACACGCGGCTGGCAGCCAGCTTGATTTATGGCCCAAAGAAATGCTCATATGCAGACAAATTCCGGCTAACAACGGGACAAAGTCAGCGCATGAAATTGATCACTGGGCGGAAGGGTGGCCTATGGCGGGCGTAGACCAACACGGCGTATGAGTTATTTTAATTACAATAATGGCATGTCAATTAGAAAGCTGACACTGTGACACTTTTGGCCAGAAAGACAAGCAGCTAATTAATTATCCAAATGGCATTAAGTGCGGCATATCGTGGCCATAATTCAACAACGTGTAATAATAATAATAATAAGAGTAGAAAATAAAACTGGAAACTGTTGCGAAAGCTGCAAAAGCTAATAAAATTAAGCAAACAATTTTGCGGGTCTGCGAGCAGCTTAAGCAGATTTACAATATATATTTTAATTATACAGCGCGTAAACTAATTAAACCAATATAGTCGCAGACACACACACACACACACACACACACACATGTGGCTTGTGGGCGTGGCTTTGGCTCACACACGCAGCAAGTTTTTAAGCTCTATTTGTTAACTTTAATGCCGCAGCAAACGAGCGAACGAACGAGCTCGTCATAAGCAGCAGGTGGGCGGGGCTAAAAGGGGCGGGCTTGTGTGTGTGTGTGTATAAGTGGTGTGCTTATAGGTGTGCGTGCGTGTGTGTGTGTGTGTGTGTTGGCCACAGCAAATGAAGTGCGCTTCGTTGGTCGCAATGCGGCATAATTCCTTGTTAGCTGCCAGCAGTTGTATATCCAGATGTAGCTTTAGATGTAGATATAGATATGGATATGGATGCACCAGCTTAGCTTGAAAGCAAGGGCGTGGCAGCATGTTGGCATAAAAGCCAAAGGAGCCATTTAATGCTGAAACTATGCAATTAGAATAAAGCGAAATGGATTTATGATAAAAATAAGTTGGAAAATAGTTTGTAAATTGTTAGGCTGGCGCATATGCAACATATTTATTCTTTCCTATTTTATTTTTTTACTTTTAATTGCACAAGGCAGAGTTGAATCTAAAAAACTTGAATATCGTGTTATTTATTTTAAATAGAATGAGGGCTTACAGTTAAAGTTTAATGTTTGTTTTAGTACTCTAGTAAATATAGCAAAAATTGAATTTCAAATTGATATAAAAAATTTGTTGTTTTTATTTAAATATAAACCAAATCAAAAAAAAAAAATCATTCAGCAGCAAATCAATTTTAGCATTTATTCAATTTTAAATGAACATTCATATTTGGATATTGATTTAATTTTAATGTTTATTTTATGGTTTTTAAATGTTTATTCATAAAAAGTGTTGTTATCAGAAATCTTTAACTATTCATGTATGAAATGCCTTTAATTTATTATTATATTGTTTAGTTGTTTAATATAAGGTTTACATTAAGTTGGCTCTGTTAATTTTTATTATGATTATTTGTACGTATTTATTATTAAATAATTTTGTTATACATTTCATGCATTAACCATTTACAGGGTATCATACATTCAAATCCTACCTCACTTAAGCCCGATTTAAAATGAATATCACGTGCTGGCAACGCACACCCTGCCATACACAACACACACACAGGCAAAGCCAACACGTACGTTAAATCAAGGTGAGGTGTAAACTTTATTAAGCATACGCCATGTGCGCGGCGCGTTTCTCCTTCGATTCCCTAATCATTTGACAGCTGCTGTACGGCAGCTTAAAGTTTACTTCGCGTATTATGCGAGTCGTTGTGGCAAGCACATATTTTATTTAATATTTGTTTACTTAAGCGCCACACACAAATAGTGTGTGTGTGTGTTAGTGTGTGTGTGTGTGTGTTTGTTTGTTTATTTTTACTGTCAGTTGTCAATTATTTTTATTGGCAGGTATTATTATATTTTGTGTGCACATTTCTATGCAAATTGTCAAACACACGCGACTACGCTGAACGAGAGAGCAGGAAAGAAAGCGGGAGTAAAAGAGAGAGAAAGAGTGAGATGTGCTAGAGAAGTGTTTTGTATGTGTTTGCGGTTGGAGGCGCGTCTAAACTTGCATGTCATTGACGCTTAATTTGTTTGCTTGGCTTTTTGTTTGCCGTGTGGCTGTTTACGTTTTGTTGTTGTTGTTGTTGTTATCGTTGTTGTTTGCCACAGATTTTGCGGTTGCGTGAGTTGCAAACTGTAATGACTGAACAATTAGTGCGGCTTTAGGCCATAGAAGCCATACGACTTTAAATTACAAATACATGAGCTGAAAGCGCTTGTTTGTAATATGAATATAGAAGTAACATGAATTAAGCTCTTTAACGGGAAAAGTGTGGGAGAGAAAATATTTAAGCTTTAAGCTATTAAGCTTTAATGAGCTTTCATTTATATATATTAAAGAGCTTTAAAGCACAGATTAAAGAATATGTTTGTAGTAATAATTCTCCATAAAAAAAGTTAGGCTTCTGTTAAGACTATATTAAAGTCTAAAAGCTAAAAAGTTATGTAAGTGTTAAAATAATCATTAAATATCCATTTCGGCCACTGTCATTGGCACATCCCAAAAAAGAAACCTTATCATTTGCAGCATCAGCACTTAAGAATTTTGTTGTATTTATTTTAATGTTGAATGGATTTGTCAGTTTCACTTGAAATTGACAGCAGAGTGAAGATGATGATGATAATATATATTGTCTGTTTTCAGACAGCTCGTTGTTGAATATCTCCTCCTTGCCATGCATATTTGCAGCTGTCCACAAACATTGGCTTGAATTTGGCATTTGGCTGTTGGCCGCTGGCCGTTGGCTGTTGGCTGTTGGCGAAGGCGTTGTTAGCCTGGCCACGTTGTGTGCAACAGGAAACAATTGAATTTGCATAAAACACAAGCGAACGACCATTTCCATTTTTGCATACTCCCGATTTCATTTATAGACTCAGCTGCGCTCCGTCCTTATGTCCATATGGCCGCTGGCCATGGCCCAGTGCAGACCAAAGATGGCCAGCTACCATATCGGGGCCCTGATGGTTTCTTAATGAGCTGCACAGACAACCAAACTGCAATCGCTGCTAACGTGCTCGGCCATTAAATAAGCCAACATTATGGCCGATGAGTAGAGCACCCTCGAGAGCCAAACTGCTGCCAATTTAAATGGTGGGCACCGTGAACCAACTGTGATCGATTGTCAATGAAATTTTATAACAGTTTTCATTGTTTGTTTTATAAATAAGCATATTTAATTTTGGGGCGAACCATTTTTGTTAAAGATAAAATAACATTATCATTCGCTGTTAATTGAACATATCTAAAAAATAACTTTAACAGAAGCCCTTAACTTAACATATGTTATCGATAAATGCAGGCTTGCAAAAAGAACTTTAATACAAAGTATTTTAATAAACTTTTCGCTGTTAATTGAACATATCTAAAAAATAACTTTAACAGAAGCCCTTAAACTTAACATATGTTATCGATAAATGCAGGCAACCAAAAAGAACTTTAATACAAAGTATTTTAATTCACTTTTCGCCAAATTGAAACCACTGTGCACTCTGCCAAAAGTGTCTGCTCCTTTTAAGCCACCCTTGCAGCTAACCGGAATGCGTTTAACGCCCCGCAGTTGATAGCGTTTTCATTAATTGTATATACAACGATTTTTGGCGATTAACTTGCGCTCTTTGCTGACAATTGCAGGGGAAATTAAATTACTTAAATATTGGCAACAAAAATGTGCTGCTTCAATGTGTGTGTGTGTGTGTGTGGGGAAGTTTTTTGTGTGTGTGCGTGAGTTTCCTGTAGAGAGGCTGTGTTGGTTAATTAGCATTTTTTGTGATGATTTATGCGTTGTGTGTAATGAAATATGTTGCCGGAACCCAAGTGTGTGTGTTCAAATATGTGTGTGTGTGTATGCGTGTGTGTGTTTTTTTGGCTTAGATAAGAAAATATGCTCGACGTACGAAATGTGTCGCTGGCAAAGTTAATGTACTGTAACAGCTTTGAAAGGGTTTTCGGTTTTTCGGTTTGGGTTTTTGGGACTTTTGATATTGTGCGCCATTTAACACTATAAAATTATTATCATGCTTATTTACAGACGCCATAAATACAAAGGCGACGATGAAAAAAAAGAGTAGGGAAATAGAAAATACGTAAAACGGAAAACAAGATTAGCATAAATTGTATTTTAGGGGGCGTGGCCGGGCCCGTTATCAGCTTGACGCAGCAATAAAAACGTTTAGTAATTATTGCTGGCAAATGGAAATTCAAAATTGGTCGCCATTCAAAGTGCGAGCACGTCGATAACGTGGCGCAGGCAACACTAAGCTGCCTAAATAAACTAATATAGTTATCAAAACTACAGTTACAAGCGTGTCTGAGTGGTGCTCAGTGTGAGGACGCCTCCTCAAAGTGTGTGAGTGTGTGAGTGTGTGTGTGGGTTCGGTTGTCGACACGCAAGTTTGCCGTCATGTTCGAAAAACTATTTCGATAAGTTCAACGACGAAATTGTTGGAATTTTGCCCCCATTACAAAATATAGAAAAATAAAATAAAAGCAAAGCAAATAATGAAAGGCTATAGACGACGGCGCAATGCGCTGTTAAACTTAAACTTAAAAAAATATATTAAATATTTTTAAGCTGTCAAGAGTTACAGTTAAAGAAAGTGAGCGAGATATGTAGAGAAAAGCTATATAATCTATATATATTTAATCTGACCACGCTTAAGTTTTGACTACTCTTTTGTCCCTTATTTTTATAGCGTATAGAAACTAGAGAGAAGTTTACAAAATTGCCTGGCTGCCAAAGTTCGATAGACATGCAAGGGTTACGTGTTGTGGGGGCGTTCAAAAATTGCCAGACAACATAACACACACACACACTCAAGTGTCAGAGGTAGGTGTGTCTGTGTGTGTTTGTGGTCTGAGGGGATTTTCAAATTGCCGAGCGACAATATTATCAATAAAGATGTGAGTGCTAAAGGTGCTTCAAGTAGCAGTTGCCCCCGACAAGACTTTGCCACACATGCTAAATGCGCCCCAGGCCCCAACTTCAAAACCAATTGGGCGCAATTTCAAAGATTATTACATATGCATTATGTGTGTATGTGATTGTGTGTGAGTGTGTGTGTCGTTATCGGATGTGTGCAGAGCTTTATGCCTGCTTGAACTGACTGGGAGGAGTTTTAATTGAATGCAGCCAGAGTAGAGGTGTAAGTCTGACAAGTATATAAAGAGCGCGTAGTGACAGACAGAAAGACAGACAGACAGACAGCTACATTAGGCCAAAACACGCCAAATATGTTTGTGCGTGGATGGCCGCATTGTCGCACAAGAATTGTGGCATACTTTGCGGCGCCAGCAGCAAATACCTTGTGGCCGCATCGCTCGGCTGTCCGTCTACGTCGGCATCTCTGTCTGCCAATTGCAGCTCCATTTCCACTTGTCCTTTAAAAGCCATTTGTTGACATTTCTCTGTGTGTGTTTGTGTTTGTTTGCCCTCTGAACTACGTCGCAAAAGAAAAAACGAATATCACATATCAAATGCAAAGTGTTTGTCGCACAAATTGTTTGGTTTCGTTTGCTTTGCAGGCAGATTTCAGCTCGGAAAATTTGCAGCAATAAATTCAGAACTTTTCTTCTCTAATCATTTGCTTAACTTTATATAAACAAATAAACAAATAAAATCGAATGTAAGCTTAAACTTAAACTTAAAATCCACAACATTCCCATATTAAAATGCATTCAATTATGCAACTTTAAATATTTAATGATGAAAAACAATATGCTTGATTTCATAATAATTAAATTAATTCTAAATAGTAATTTCAAATATCAATAAATATCAATTACGCAAAGGCTGCTCTGGAAATAATCAATGATATACTAAATATTATTATTGTAGCAGAAAAGCGGTAATTTTTCTATTATTTTTGTGCATTACGATTGATTGACTGAAAATTATTGAGCCATGCACTTTTGCGGTTCACATTCGGGGAATTAAATAATGAAAATGATTTGTGTGCTGGCTATTGTTAAAGTTTATGGCCAAAATTGCTGGCCACACCGATGGCCATTTGCATAATAAATGGGCGGGCAATGCGCCAGCTACAAATAAATAGCAAACACAAAAGAAACAAATCAACAACAACAATGGGTAATTGTGTTGTGCAGGTAACAGCAAATTACGCATACGCCGCGTGCAACAGAAAGAGAAATTCGAATGGACAACAGATTAGCTATAACAAAAAGGGCCAATTGTTGTTGTTGTTGTCCATTTGCATTGTTATTGTTGTTTTATTTGCCTTTCGTTTGGTGTTGCAACGTTTTGCATTGCTTTGCTTTGCAATTACAGCGCACACGATGCGCACTTGGAAAGTCATTAAAAATATGACAAATTATATGCAGTCAGAGTATAAGCAGGAACTGTCACGGCAGGGTAGAGGTGAAAGCCTAACTTTATACAGTACTTGCTTTTACTGCTGCTATTTTCGTTGTTGCTGTTGTTGTTGTTGTTGTTGTTGCAGTTGCTGCTGCTGATGGCCAGCAATAAACTAAAGTTAGCAGCTTAACAAAACAATAAATGAAGTTGGTAAATGCGATTGTTATGCAGCTTCTTGTTGTCCCGTGCTTGTGTTGGTGTTAGTGTTGGTGTTGTGCTCTTGTTGCGCACTAACGACATCACGAAAAGCCCAATGGACAACAGCAGCAAGTGCGGAAAAACTGGCAACGAAGCTAATATGCTCTTGGGCAGGAAAAAATTAAAATTTAAAAAAAAATAAAATTCTTTAATAAGTATTCTTATGTAGATTTTGTAGAGCAAATTCTAAAGTTAAAACAAAGATTTGTTATTTGCTTTAAGCAAAGCGTGGCGAGTTTCATGCAGCACTTATAATACTTTAAGTAAGGGTAAGCTCAGCCTGAAGCTGGTCCAAAAGTTTAGCTGCAAGTCAAACTTCGATGAAAAGTTGAGTGAGAAAAACACAGCAAACTGAAATAATGAGAAAGTAGGGGAGAGAGAGGGAGAGGGAGTAAGAGAGGGAGACAGCAAGTAGTTGGCGCTGCTGCATCTTTTGTTTGTTGTGTTTAAGTTTTAAGCTGTGTTTTCCATTGACTTTTCTAGCAACGCAGAAAAAAAAATTAGTTTTTTGTTGCGCACTTTTTTTTTTAGGTGGCGTGGCAAGTTGTTTAATTGCCGTGCGGCTGGCGTGGCATCTGTCTGCCAGGCCAATTAGTGGGAGGCGCATTGTGGCACATTCAATAAGGCAACAGGTGGTGCAGGTGGTGCAGGTGGTGCAGGTGTGCGTGCTTGTCGCTGTCTGTGTGTCTCATTGTGGATTCATTCCGTACACATGTCAAAGGCAGAACGGCAACAAAATGCATATTGCACTTTTGTGTTGCATAACAAAAAAAAACTAAGCGAGGCACAGCACACAGAACAATGAGACAGAGTAAGGGGTAGCCTGGGGAGTAAAGGGATTCAACTGCTGTTGACGATTGTGATTTGATTTTATGCAGGTTGCATGCGCCACCAACGTTGAGGGAAAATTCTGCTGCCTGTTTCCATGTCACGTAGCTCATTGAAGCGACATCTGTGAGGGGAAATGCTAATGGCTGCAGGAATTACCATCGACGGACTAAGAGCTGTTTTACTCGATCCAGTTTCTGTTGAAAAGTAAAAGCTGCTTAACGGAAACTAATTTTAGATCAAGTTTAGATTAACTTAAAGTAGGTGAATTTAATTTGAGCTGGTTGAGGAAAGTGTACAGACTATAAAATCAAAACTTTTTAGAGTATAAAAGGCTAATAAGTCTCTATTCTAATTCCCCTTGCTGACCAAAAACCACTTTCTTTTCAACCTGTCAACAGTTTAGTACCCGTTTCTAAATAAAAATCAATATTTGTCAATTCCCCAGATTGTTTCATCTGTCGACTCGCATTGCAAATGTGATGCGATGAGAAGTGTCACTGATTTGAGATAAAAGCCGAGCAACTGCTTCGAATGCTGCCCCAAACCCAAACTCAGTTGGAAGTTTTCAACAAATTGCATACTGGTAGCTGGACGAGGCAAGCTGGCTTATGGCCAAGTCGTAGGAGAGAGAGAGAGAGAGAGAGAAAAAGAAATTGACAGAGAGAGATTTGGGGGAAATGATTGCCATTCCATGGGGCATTTTATTGGCCATTGGCGAGCTATTTATGCAATGTCTGGCAACAGCACGTTTGCCAACATGCAAACGCTAAACGTTAATTAAAGATTGCCAGCTAACAACTAGTTTAAAAACGGGCGCAATAATTTCTCAATTAAATTTTACGTACTGGCTGCCAAACGATTCAAGTTTATTGACGCTAATTGGAAAATTATGCGCAAAGGCGTGCCGAAGGTGGCCCACAAAACACAGACAAACACAGCTGTGTTGGCCAAGACTGGGCAGCATTTGGGCCACATGTGCGCCAGTCCGGGTAAGACAGAATCGGCCGGACAGCAGCTCATTTTTAGCCGGAAATGAACTAGAAATGTTGCAATGCAGCCAAACGGCCGTCGTCGGGCCGAAAGCGACTTTGCGGTAAATCGAAAAATAGTTGGCCCCGAGAGCGACGAGAGCAGTGGGCCAAAAGGTTGGCAAATCAAATTAAATTTCCGTTTAAATGCACGCCGACGTCTGTTGGCCATTAACAATGTGTGTGTGTATTCGTTCGGGCCACGTTCAACTTTAAGCCGCTAAATGCTTTTTTAAGCCACGCTTCAAACTGCTTTTTGCTGTTGCCAATTCTCGCCGAAAAATGATGCGCAGTCCTGACAAACGTAATGAAGAACTGATGTCAAAATAAACACACACTCACACAGACACACACACACACACACGTGTGTATAATACCAGCGAAAGCAACCAACACATTATTGATAATCGCTGGCTGCTAAGGTCGACTTATAAATACACTTTCTTTCAGCAACTTATGATGAAAGTATAAAATATATTTATATTTATTTATTTAATTTATTTTTTAAGATTATTTATTTATATTTATATTTGTTACAAATATTTTCTAATAGTCCTGATACCCTTTCGAAAGCCAGTGACAACAACTGAAATGAAATAGTGCCAAGTTTTTGCACGCTTGTGTTTTATGCAAATTTGCTGGCGCTTTCTGCTCTCTCCGCTCACCTCAGCTGAGCTCGGTCCGCTGCTGTTTGGACAGGTGAGCATAGAGCAGCAGAAAACACACGGCTTTGAAGTGCAGAATAAATAAAATGAATGAGCTGCCGAGTGTTGAAAGTGCATAATGTAGTAAAATGTGGCATCACCGACGATTGCAGGCACATCTTGGTAGTGGTTAACGATAGAACCCCACGGGGCTAACAAGTTTTAAATGCGCTTTAAATCAGAATGCCAGACAGAAGATGGCTTAAATTATAAAAGTAAACAATTTTAAATTACATTTAAAAGGCAGAGCTTTAATAATATAGATAAAAATTTAGATTTCAAGATGGCTTAAAATAAAAAGTAAACAATTTTAAATTACATTTAAAAGGCAGAGCTTTAATAATATAGAAAAAATTTAGTTTTCATTATACTTAAATTACTTTTAATGTATGTAAACACAAAAGAAAAAAAAATAATATGAATCCCAAAAATTTAAAAAATTGTATTAACTTTTAAAAAAGAGCTTACAAATATCTATCAAATAAATCATTTAATTTTATAGTAACACACGACGTATACGTAATATGTTTTCCTTGTTTTTTATGGCCATAAATCAATGTCAATCATTGCGCCGCCGCCTGCCGCCCATCAATCAGCTTAAGTCAATCAAAAAATTAAAAAAATATAAACAGAAAAACAGGCAACAAAATTTAAACTTTTCACGCCAACAAATTTTGATGTAGCCAAAGTCGCGTAACTTTTGCCAGCCGAGCAGAGTCTATAAAATTTCCATTAGTTTTCATTAAAATATTGCAGCTGCCTCATTACAGCGACGCTAACTTTGTTGCAAATGTGGTGGCCATGTTGGCAGCCAGCAACTTCCGCTTCCGCCCCTGGCTAGCGTTCATAAATCACATTTATTAGAGCGATTGTTGAGGGGAGAGTGACCACAAAATGTAACAAATGCAACCATTGTCACCGAAATAATTGAAAGCCAAAAACAATTGACCAGCAATTGCGTGTGTGTGTGTGTGTGTGTGTGTGTGTGAGTGTGTGTGAGTGTGCGTGTGTTTGTGTGTTGTGCTTTGGCTAGCCATAAATAAAATTGAACAGTCACCGATCCAGACAAACATCCATGGGCAACAGGCTGCTGGGTGCGAAGAGACGCGGTGTGTGTGTGTGTGTGTGTGTGTGTGTGTGGGGGGGGGGGGGGGGGGGGGGGGGGGGGGGGGGGGATTGCTCGAGCAATCGGATGTGATTGATTTATGCTGCCCTCCTTTTGAAGCCTGGTCGTTTGCCACAATTTTGGTTTACGTTTTTATCCGCCAATCCTTTATTGATGATGTGTGACGAGCAATTGCAGCTAACTCTGCTGGTTGTTGCATACTTTTGCGACTCAGTGTAACGACATTTGCCGCCCCATTGCACGTGGATAATTGATATCGTCAGCAGCTTTATTTTAGTCACGTGCCCCAACTAACTTTGCCAAACAATTAGTTTCAGTTTTCTATTTCCAAAAAGTTTGTTCCTAAAGTTGCCATTTTTTTTACAGTTGCCTTTTTTTGTTGTTGTTGTTGCAGCTGCTTATCGCTCATTCAACGTGGCATGACTTCAACTCTGGCGACATCGTGGGGCAGCTGAAACGACAGCTCGCCACGCACATGGGGCATGGGGCACGGGGCACGGGGCATGCCGCTTATCCCTGTGGCAAAGTTGATAACGTATAAAACACATGTAAGGCAGATACAAAAGACAAAATTGGATAAATGGCAAAGGAAAAAAACAAGAAAATACAAATAGAACAAGTAAAGCAAACACAAGTAGTTACCGATACAAACACAAATAGAAATACAGCCACAGCTGGCTAAAAAGGAACACCGAAGGCAACTTAAAGCCAGCTACTGCCGTTAAATCGAGGCTTGAATATAAATAATAGAGCTTAGCCATAAGCGGCCAATACACTGAACAAAGTAAGCTATAAAAAAGCTCTACAAATTTAATTAATTTAAACTTGATTATATACCAAATATCAATTGAATATTTTTAAATAAATTCAAATATTTTTATAAATTAATTTATTTTGTAAAATTTAAAACTTTGTTTAAGGCTGTTGAAAAAAACGTATTTGAAATAGTTTTTCACAGTCCATCGTTTTTCCAGTGTCCATTGTGTTATGTGATTGAGTTTAAGCCGCGTGCACACATACATTAACATATATATATATATATATATATATATACACATACATATACATATATATACATAAATATTCGATTGCAATCCGCTTAGCTGTAACTTGAGCACAAATTGCATTTAGTAGCATCAACTCTGCGATTCACTTTACCCTCGTCCTTATCCCGTTTGGTTATCAGCCCAGAGCTACTTTAGTTGACTCTGTTTGCTGGCCAGGTTAAGAGGGTATGCTAAGCTGTTGTGGGAAAATAGCTAAGAATATAGATTATTGGTTAAGGGTATTAAGGATCACAGTCTATATAAAAAAAATATAATCTAAGATTTATATTCAATATAATAATTCAATTATGTCTGAATTAGTTCAAATCTTGGATATATTTAAAAAAAATTTGATATTAGAAATACTATTTGTTTAAAGAGTATCTGGTAGTTAATCAGTTGAACTTCTCCTCCACAGTTTTCTTATTTTTATTGACTTGCGCTCGCATTTATTTGCTATTTTTCAAACAGCGCGCAGTTTATTGAAAACTACACTCAGTTTAATTGAATGGCTACGCCAAAGGTTTTAAAAGGAAAACCCATTGCCCTCCAAAGAGTCCCCCTCCCCCTCCTCCCCCTCCCATCCAAATCCTCAACCCCGATTTGAATGCTTTCAAAGTCAATTGTTTGGCTGTGTGTGTGTGTGTGTGTGTGTTTAGCAAAAGTTTTGCGGAGCGCAAAAGTTGAGCGTATTTTCATTTTTTCACACCAATGGGCCAAATTATAATTCCAGCTAAGAGAGGAGGCGGAGATGGAGCAGGCGTCTATGGCCAAAAGTGCTTTATGCCAAACTTTTTGTTCAGCACTTAGTTTTCAATTATGAAATTTGCATTACGCCAAACACTTGCCTAGCACAATATTGATATTGATTTTGATTTGCCTGTCTTTTTCTTTCTTTCTATGTATATATAAAGGAATATATAGCTTACTCAGCTGGATTGATTTATGCCGCTCTCAATTACTTAATTGCCGGCGAGGCGAACGATTTGGAATTCGCAATGCCGGCGGCACTTTCAGCTAAATTAAACAATTGATTGTCATGCAATTTGCAATTGCAATTCGCAATTCGCAATCGCATTTGCGACGGCTCCGTAATTAAGCAACTGGCCCAAGTGACTAATTCCCCGGAGTGTACGAGACCCAGTTGAAAATGAAAAGCTAACAATGTGTTCTCTCTAAAGCTGCCCTTGAGTATTAAGAGATTGAATAGTATACAATTGAAACTTAATACTTGAATAGAATGTCGAATAGAAAAGTAACCATTTAATTTGGAAAAAATTAAGTATACGTATATTTGTTGAATATCAATTATTGTTACATGTTTTCTTACGCAAATCCTGTTTAAATATTCTGATTTTAAATTTGAATAGAATCTCGAATAATTTAATTTAATTTAAAAAATTAAGTATACGTATATTTTTTGAATATCAATTCTTGTTACATATTTTCTTAGGAAAATCTTGTTTAAATATTTTGATTTTAAATTTGAATAGAATGTCGAATAGATTAATTTCTAAAATTAAGTATACGTATATTTTTGAATTTCAATTTTTGTTACATAGTTTCTTAGGCAAATCTTATTTAAATATTCTAATTTTACAGCTGCGTTTACCTGAAAGTTTTTAATAAAATGCTCTTTAACCTGCGCTTGCTTTGCACTTTAGCACAATTTAACTTCCTGCATCTTGTGTGTCCTGCAGGAGCCAGCAAATTTCTGCTGCTTACCGTTGAGGGCTACGCTAGTAGCTTAGCAGGGCTTTGTGTGTGTTCCTCGACTTAGAGCTGTCGCAGCTGTTGTTGTGCCAAGGCAAACAATGCCACGCCCCCTTTGAAAGACGGCCACAAGCTTGGGCGTTGGAGCGAGCATTGTCTGATCCTCTGCGCTGGACATGCTAATTAGCATTGCCTGCGGTTGGCTTTGTCAGCGCCTTGTTAATCAGGTATCCACAGGCGGCCACAAAGGCAACCAAGTGAAGCTGGCAGTCAATAAATATTGCGGCTTGCAAGTAAATTAAAGCAATGAAATATTTACACCTGTCGCATTTCGCCAGGCTGCGCAAACCAATTTTGACTTTATTAGCCGAATGCGTTGTTGGCCAGCATCAAATGGCAATTGCAGGCGCAAAGTCAAAATGTAGTTGAGACAAAAGTTGGCGCGTCGCTTTTTAGTTTTTGATAAATGTAAGTGGCAACCGGGGGGCAGCTGGGCCAACAAATCAGAAGAACTAGCAAAAGTTTAATTTGAATTTCAAGTTGCGGCAAACTTTTGTCGCAATTCCAGACGCACCACGCTTTTACCCAACTAACTGTTCTACGCTTTGTTTTTCACACTTGCCAGCACTCCGGCTTAGTTCATTCCGGTTGCGACAAATGCGCGGCAATTACTTTTTAAAGCCCCGAAACAAATTGATTGCCACTCGAAGGTGAGCAGCGGGGCGACGTTGGCGTTAAAATAATTCACATCGATAATGGCGCTTTAATCGCACAAAACTTCCGGCAATTTCCCAAAGAGTGTTGACTGCCAGCCCCCACCCCCGCCTTTGCACCCTTGACAGCTCCTCGAGTCGATTTGTTGATTTGCCTGAGGCACTGAGCGCTCTTCATGCTGTTTACATGCTGACGAACATGGCCGGAATGAATGCCTTGGCTCACGCCAGTCGCTACGCCTTGCTGCGCTAATTTTGTTAATGTATCCTGTGCACACACACACACACATACAGACACCCTCTTAATTTGGTGTTTTGCTTAACTTTTTCACTGTGCAACGGTCTACAAATCCGCACGGCTTTGTGCAATCAGCGTTAACTTGTTTTTCCCTATTCCCATTTTTCTTTCTTTTCCTTCTTTACTTTAGCATTTTCCACGCTGCAGCGTTGCCGTGTTCTTTTTATTCGCTTTGCTTTATCTTGCCGTTATCCTAGCACCGAAAGATAAATAAAATCGCAGCCAGCTGCGTGATATGCAAATGTTTATTTAGAGTTTCAGTTAACACCGGGCGTATGCGTAATGTGAGTCTCATGTGCGACCCACACGGCGTATGCGTAATGTGCTATACAATACTTAAGCACTTCATTAGCGCAAACACTTCAGCATATTTTTAAAGCTCGAGCATCGCTTTTGCATCCTTTAAATCCATTTCGTTTTTGCTATTGACAGCTCGTTGAGGCGCAACAAATTGGCTCAGAATTAACGCATGACCAGCTGCTATATATGACAAAGGATACCTGTCGTCGAAGTTGTTGGCAAACAATTGCTGCCAAAGGACCTCAGCTCGGCAGCTGGCAAATGCATTTTAACAGAATTCCTTTGCTGCACTTCTCGAGCTGTGAATTTATTGAAGTTATCATGAACTTTGTTGAATTGATAACAATCTGAAGTGGAGAAATTATTGTAAACAATTTTTTTGAAGAACCTTTCAATAAATGTAGAAGTAGTCAAAATAGGTAACTGCTTTAATATGGTAAATATAAGTAATAAATTAAAGTTTGTGCGTAAATTCAATTACAACATATCTTAATTGACTTTGATTCATATTCTCATCATATTCTCTATAAATATGTGTCAACAATTAATTTGCGCTTACATAGAAATTAAATGCGGCTTATGGATAATTCGCCACAACTGATTGGTAAACAAAATTAGCTAAGAATTATTGAATAATATGTCATATTTGTCAGTCTGCCACGACAATAATCAAAATATCAAAATTCTCATACATACATATATATTCATTTATTCCATTAGCATAATTGCATGCAAGAATTAATGCGACTGCCAATTGAGCGATAATGCCAAACATTGTGGAAATATAATTATACACAAACACACACAGACATAAATCTATATATATATATATATATATAGTATTCACAATTGTCACACACACACACAAATGCATAAATAATTCGCAGTAACTCGTGCGTGTGGCATAAATTTTAAGTGCACATTGCAATAGCAATTAAAAAAGGCCCGCAATCTACTTTTGGGTCAGCCAACAACAATAATAAACAAATGAAATAAATTGCTAAATGTGCAATTATCGGACGCAACATTTAGCAAAAATGTTGCACACATCATTTAAGCGCACGCAGCTGCAACAAAGTGAAAGTTGGAAAGACAGAGACAACACATGTCCTTTGCTAAACAACAAAGTCTGGAGTCTGGCCAAGGATTTCAGCTAAAGAAAAAGTACACATAACTCCAGCCATTGTCATAAAATCAATTTAGTATTTTTCAAATAAAAATCGCATCAAGTTTTGCGTGCCATTCGTTTTGCCAGTTACCATTTACCATTTACCGTTTGCCGCTTGTTTACAGAACGGAAGCGCCCGTAAAAGTATGCTATGAAATTGTTGTGTCTCTCTGGCGTCGACGGCTTTGAACGCATCAACGGCGTTGTGTAACAAAGCAACAAAACTTTTTTCCAAAAACCAAAAAAAAAGAAAAGCATTGTATTTTCGTGTTTTCTGTTTTTCCTCCTTTTTGGCTGCTATTTTATTTATATTTTACTTTACTGTTAGTTAAGTCGGTGAAAAAACTTTATGGTAAATAATTCAAATGTTGCGCATACACTTTGAGCTATCTGCGTTCCCGGCAGCAAAGGCTTACAGGACATGTGCTTTATGTTAACTGACCGCGGATCATGTAAGCTCCATTAAAAGTTTACAATTTAAGTTGATGCAGGCCAAACAAAGTTAACTTGTCTTAAAGTGAATTCAACAAGTTGTAAGTTAAGAATTGTCACAGGATTATTTTCTGTAAATTATTGGGATACAGGATATTCCCAAGTCGCACACACTTTAACATCACGGCAGTCAGTTTTTTCCTATTTGTTTCACTACATTTTTTTTAAATTAAAAATGCCAGGGAAAAAATGTTAGACATAGGTGTAGAAAGATGTGTGTGTGTGCATAATTTGGGTAGAATTGTGTGCAAGTTGGCATTTATGTAATTCACGCAACGTCGCAACTTCCGCGTTGAAGTTGGCGAGTAAAAGGCGAATATAATAACAACTGTAAGCCGTGCAGTTTTCCGGCTGCAACTTGGCGGCTTGTGGTTGAAAATTTGTGGCATGTTCGCGGTCCCGGCCAACACGAATGCGAGCGCCCCTTAAAGATGTGCATTTAAATTTAAAGTTCGATGTAGTTGTTAAAACGGAGGACAGTAAAAAAAAAAAAGAACGGAGCCGCAAGTGTGGCAGACAATTTGGCGTCGTTGCAACATGTGACAGACGCGAAAAGGGAAAAGCGAATAACAAAGAGAAAGCCTGAAATAAAATAAAGGAAAAGCTGGCAAAACTTATTGAATGCGACTGCGGGTATCGTGTGCATTTTCCGTTGCTTGCCAGCGATTTTGACAGTTTGCTAAATTACGCGACATTAACTTAATAGACTTCCATATATATATATATATATATATAAACATTTGGCAGCTGCAGCCGAAAAGGCTGAGCAAAGCCACAGGGCTAAAAGAAATGCCAAAAGCAATACAAAATAACAGCCAGTTACGTGTGTGTACGTTCCAATCGACCCGGCCATAAAATGAACATGCATTATATGTACTACTTTATATGGCATGTCTGTCCTTACACATAAGTACACATATCCTTGTGTCCTGAGTTCGATTTTGCTCCTGCTGCCGGTTGTCGTTCGTGGCAATATCATCTTTATTGAGCTGTAGAAAGCAACTAAATGTTTCCTATATATTATTTAAAGCATACTTTTGAGCGCACTTCAAATTTACACTAGAAAGGTTGTTTAACTCTTCTTTAAGTTGTTTACTTAAAATAATCTTAAAGAAAACGCTCTTTGGTTTTTTATTTTTATTACATATCAGGACTACTGAATACACTTTCGTAACATTGACAGTTTTATTTTTATGTTAAAGCTCTAATCTATCTAGCTACTTATCATAGTTTTGACTTAATATAACATCGACCCCATATTATATATATAAAAAGAGAGATCACACTTGATTCAATCGGGCTACACATTATTTTCATTTTCATTCTCATTCTCATTCTCATTCTCATTTGCATTCGCATTCGCATTCGCATTTTCATTTGCATTCGCATTTTCATTCGCATTTGCATTCGCATTCGCATTTGCATTCCAGTTATTGAATAGTTCAGCCACATTTTCCATATTGATGACGAAAAAATCGTCGTCGTTGAAGATAATATCGTTGTAGACCTGTTCGTCGTCGCTGAGGAAGCCCTCGTTGTACATGTAGCGATCGTAGTCATGGTCGAGTTCGTCGTCGGACCCAAAGCTGTCGTAGTCGTCCGAATAGAAATCGAATTCCAGCAGATTGGACATGCGCACCAGGCACAGATCCGAGGACGAGGGTGGAGCTAAACATGCATCAATGATGTCCTTGGCTGCGACATCGGCGTGCTGCAAACTAAACTCGTCGATCTTGCTGCCGTAGACATGCATTCGCACAGGCAGACGACGCTGGTTCTCCTTGTCGCGCAGCTGGAGGCGCAGCTTGAAGATGATGTCGTGCAGCAGCTTCTCGGTGAGCCGCGGACACTCCTCCAGGTGCAGCACATGCAGCTTGGGGCAGGCCAGCAGCAGCCCCAGCACCGAACTATTATTCACATTTGGCCAGTATTTAAGATTCAGCTGCTCCAGCTGCGGCAGACGCAGCGTCTCCAGCTCACGATCCCCGATCGCATTGTTGTGCGGCAACATCAACGTGCGCAGCGCCGCCAGCTGGCCAATCTGTGTCAGCATTTCCGCATTGATTGAGTTCTGGCCGCGTGCCTCAAAGTGTTGCAGCTGCTGCGCCTTGTGCTCCACCAGCCACGTGAGCAGCTCCGGCCGCAGCGTTGTGCCCTGTTCGTAGCAATAAAGCACCAGCTTCTTCAGTGCCGGCAGCTTGGCTATATACTCGTACTCGTTGGCCGGGCCGCTGCTGATGGTGAGATCCTCCAGGGCTGCGCAGCACTTGCCGCTGACCATCTGCTGGAAGCCCGTGGTTATTGTGTAGACAGCCTTCAGGTTGAGCTCGCGCAGCTGGGGCAGCGCCTTGCAGATCTTGGCCAGATACTTGGACTGCAGTCCATTGCAGCTGGTCAGCACCAGGCACTCAATGGACGCGGGCAGACAGTTCATATTGAGCCCAGTCAGCTGATGATTGTCGGACAGATCGAGACACTTCAGCTGCAACAGATGCTGCAGCGCCAGCAGGCTGCCATTGCTCAGCGCACAGGCGCGCAGCTGCAGCTCCTCCAAACGCTCCAGTTTGGCAAATATTTTGTGCATGTTGCGCACGCTCAGTTTGCTGGCGGTGACGCGCATGGTGCGCAGTTTGGTACAGTGCTGGCCAAAGAATTCGCACAGACGCTGACAGCGGCCCGGCGGTATGATGCCCTCGACATGCTGCAGATGCCGGCCCGACAGCATAAAGAAGTCACGCATATCCCACACGGTCATCCCATCAAACACATCGAAGCTGACGTGGCGATTCAGCGCCGGCGACACCTGCTGATAGACGCTGCGGAAGCGGACGCAGGTGCGCGCAAAGTGTATGCGATCGGGCAGCGAGAGCAGCCGCATTATGTGCTCCAGACAGTGATCGTTCAGGTTGAGTATGGCCGCTGGCGACTCGTCGCCTGGTTCCGAGCGGGCCGGCCCATAGGCGTCCGGCTGGTGCCAGCTGTCGTTGGGCTGGACGGACAGGCGGCAGCCGTTGATCGTGTGCAGACTGTGGCGCAGCGCTTTGGCCGCGTCCCGTGGATTGGCAAAGAAAACGTAGCCGGTTTTTGTTTTACGCTCCGCATCGCGCGGCTGCTGCTTTCGGCTCGGACTGGGATTGGCATTGGGATTGGCATTGGGATACGGATTGGGTTTCGAGGGGCGGCCAAACAATTGCAGACGCAGCACGCGGCCAAAGCCCTCGAAGTACGTTTGCACCTCCTGCGGCATCAGCTGAAAGGAGAACAGCTCAAAATGAACCAAATGCAGACGAAAGGAAAACAACAACAACGAAAAAAAAATAGACGCCTTTGCCACTTGCCACTTGCCTCGCTCGCCACATTGTACAGGAACAGCTTCTTCACCAATATGTGATCCTCCGTGTACGCCACGCTCCTCTTAAAGTAAAAGCTCTGCTGCGACGGATTGTTTATAAAATTTGCCATTTTCGACACACGTGCCCCGATCCACACACACACTTCGGTCTTCAGCCAATTTCAATTGGGCGAACAATTTGATGTTAGTTAATGCTCGGCATGCTTTATACTTATTTATACACATACTTCTTTTTCTCCTCTCTTCAAATTTATCAATATTTTTTTGATTTTATTTTATTTGAATTTAAGTTTGTTTCAGTAAAAGTTTTATTTCTATTTTCTTTTTCGTTTATTTTTTCTTTATGTAAAACTAGATTAAGTTGCCACTAAGGCAAATTTAAAAAAAAAAAAACTAAAAAAAAAAATAAAAAAAAAATTCTTCTTTAAATCTTTTTGTATGTGATATAAAGTATTTCTGATTATATTTTTAATACATTTCACACTTTCACATGGAATATGGAGGCTTTAATATTTGTTCAATTATTTTGTTTATTATTTTATTATGTAAGCGATGATAAGTTGCTTAAGCTGAATATTAAATATCTCGACTAGATTACAGCTCTGTTCGATTAAACACATTTATTATATACCAATAGTATCACCATACATATAAAATCAATTAACTACTTTTCCCTTATTCCCTTTAGCTTGCCATCAACACAATTTGTACCCTGACATTAATGCCCGAGGCTTCCTGTGAGCCGGAAAGCGTATTAAAAATCTGTCACAAGTGCACACGCCCAGGAGATCTAGGTGCTGTGATATGTGCGCCAAAGGACGAGGAACGCAACAACAACAGCAACAACAACAACAAAAAAAAAAGGAAAAGTTGCATGTGCAGCAGAAATTAGTAGGGACGCGTCGGTTGTTCCGCTGCAATGCCTGCGCCGATGCTTTTGCTGCGTTAAGCAATAAGGCAGCAACACACACACACACACGCACACACACACACGCACGCACACAAACACACACACACATACTCAGTCACATGCCCAGCTGCACTTTTTGGCGAAAGTCGAGTTCATCTTGTTGCTTAATGAGCTTAAAAATGCAACTACATGATTTTTCAGTGAATTGTAAGCATAATCAGAAGGAGTTGTGCAACAAAGTGTACTTTATTTTTTCAGCAGTGAATAAATGCAACAAAAACAAATAAAAAGTTCAAGTTTGTTGTACAAAAATCACATTAATAACTATTCATATATTAGCTTAACAGTGGTAAATATGAAAAAAGTTGTGCCAAATTAAAAAATTACTTTAGCACATAAATATTCTACAAGCTTTGCCTGCTTTTGTCTGTGCATTTGGCATGCATTTAAGTCCAGCTGGGTGCATACGTATATCACTCAGTGTTATGGTTATCAGCACAGTTGTTGGCTTGTTGCATTGTTGTTGCTGTTGTCGCTGCTTCCGTTCGCCTTGCACCGCTTCCCAGACACTTGAAACTGCTAACAACGCACGATGGCGTTAACATTGCGCATTGTTGTTCTTCTTCTTCTTCTTCTTCTGCTGCTTCTTCTGTCCCCTTGTCAGTTGGATTGCTGTTGCTGTTGTTGTTGTTGGTGCTGCTGTTGTTAGTTGCCATCCATAAATTCTTGCATTAATGGCAATGCTGTGGCTGTTAGAGGAGGCGTGGCTGCATTTGATGCTTCCTCTTTCATGTAAATGTCACCAAGGCAAACTCGCAATGATTGCACTGCCCTGCCCACCGCCCACCGCCCCCCCCGTTCCAAATTCCTTTTTATCAGCTTTACTGCGCGTTTTGATTGCGGCTGCAATTGCAAACAATTTTGTAAACATATTTTTTTACAAAATATATTTACTTCAACGCATTTGCCTGGTGCACTTTTCCACCAGATTTTTCCCTATTATATTTTATATATATCTCTCTCTCTCGCTCTCTTTATATGTATGTATTTTTTTTTTTATAATGCGCCGCACAAAATCCAATTTAAGCGCTGGGCACGAGGATGAGTTTATTTTAAGTAGTTTTGCAGCGAAATTCCCTCAAGCATTTTGTGCGTACATGCTGATAAGTGAAAAGGGGGAGGGGGGGGGGGGGGGGATGGATTGGATGCGGGAAATGCCAGGCAGCATTAAAATTCAATACACAGTCAAACATAAATTCGATAAGTTTGAATTCGGGCAACAGACCGAGAGAGCAACATGTTTTATTTGCCCGAACGACGTGCGTACCAAAAAAAAAAAATATACACTCTCTGTCTGTGTGTGTGTTGAGGGTGTCTGTGTGTGTGTGTGTGTAGTGGGAAGTATAAATTCAATAGCGTAAACATGCGACTGTCGTTGTCGGGCCCCTTTACCCGCCCGCTCTCTCTCTCTCTCTCTTTCTATCTCTTTCTCTCTCTGGTCGAGTCCAGCATAAAATAAAACTTTATTGACACAAACATAAAACTCCCAAAATGGACGTGTGTCTCACTCACAGATAGACAAATTTATGCATGTGTAAATATTGTTGGCATTTGTTAAAACATATTGACAAACATTTTACGGAATTGGAGTTTAAACAAATTTTTGTTACACATCGCTACGTTTTATGCCCATTGTGCCAACAACTTGACGATGGGCAAAGTTTTCCCAAGAACTGACACACAAGTGGCAATCACATCGGAGCACAGGCGGACAAATTGTAGGAAGTGTTTCTAGGTAGTTATTCAGACACTGCCAGCTGTCAGTTTTCGCACGTGCATTGAATTTGTAAATTAAATAACTTTGAATATTCCATAATGCTATTGATATTGAATAAGCTAGAAATATTTATATAGTTAATATAAAAAGTTTATTTATTAGTATAGTTTAAGTTTATATAAATAAATATTAATTTAAGCTAAGATAAACGCGTTTAATTGAAAACTTTTGGCAAATTCTGTTTTGCTTTAGGCATAGTTGTAAGGCAAATTAAGGCAAATTCAAATTGCACTTTGGCTTTATCTAAGGACCAAATGAAACTTATTCGTGCACTGTTTTATTTCAAATGTTAAGCTCTTCATATCTGCACTAATAAAAGAACATGCACAACTTTTTATGCGGCAACTTTTAATACTTAAGCTCTTTACGCTTTATACCCTAGCAGCATGAAAGCAGAAGGGTGTTTATGCTGCAACTAGCGGGGATTAAAGTTGTGTTTAAGCTGAAACTGAGCTCTCTTTAGCCGCAAGTAAACAGAGCTATTTACAGGGTATCTATTAGTCGTTCATTTGCTGCGATGATAGTTTTTTTGCAGTTCCTGCTGCTGTTCGGCTCATTTAACGAAACAATTAAAGCGGCTTATGCACTAAGCGAGTAAAAAAAACAGTTAAGCGACAGTTATATGTGTGTGTGTGTGTGTGTGTGGCAGCTTTAAGTGCTCGACAAAGCGAGGCAACATTTGCATTTGCCGCCTAATAGAACTTTAATTGTTTTTTTGTTGTTGTTGTTGCCAAAGGTTTAGCTGGAACTGAATTGCAGTTTTGGCCTTCGGGCGTTTTAAGAGGCCCGATGTCGTTAAAACGAAACACAAACGTGGCAATGTGGCCGACAACTATTGACAGCCAAGCGCAAGTTTATTTGCCAAAAACAAGCAGCCGAAAGCAGAAAGCAGAAAGCAGTAGGAGCCACAACTGAGCTGCAACTTTTGCCAGACTTATGGCTAAAAAGTTGCTATTGGCCCGATAAGGCGCACAGGCACGAACTGGCAGTCAGTCAGTCAGGCAGTCAGGAAGTGCAGGCTGCTAAGCTGAAACGTGCAAAATTCTTAGGCAAATTTCCACAGTTTTTGACATGTGCGACATTAGATTGAACAGCAGGATCATAAGGATATGCATATATGTATGTATGTAGCCTATATATCAGCGTGTGTGTGGAACTTTCATTATGCTTAGCTGCAGCCGCAACTAATAAAAGCTTTATGGCAGCCACACAAAACGGCCAAGGACCCCGGTGCGCTTAGGTAGTTGTCCTTTCAGCTTGGCATTTACCCACCTCCCCCCTCTCCACACCTTCCACATGCTCCCCTCGATTTCTATAGGCATCGCCGTTAAGTCCTGTTGCTGCGTTGTTCCGTATTTTGTGTGTCTGTGAAAATATTTTCAAAGTCTTAACCTCACAGGCTGAGCAATCATAAATCAAATGCCACTGCGCTACCTTTTGTTGCTTGAGTGCTTGCACACACATACAAACAAACGCACACACACACACACACACACATTCACGTGTGCGCTGTTGTCGTCATCGTGTAGCTTAAATTTTATTTATGGCTCAAACTGTTCGCTTTGCTAGTGTGCCCATGTATATGTGTGTGTGTGTGTGGGTGTGTGTCTAACATGCGAAAATGCTAACACACGCGTGCAAGAAAAATCGAACATACCTCAGAGAAAGAAGTATATGTGCATTGATATTATTTAAAACAAAAATGCTAAGAACATAGAGAATGTTTTGGATTTTTTTTATTTGTGTAGTATTTATACATATTAACAAAAAATAACAATATTATTGCTGCATCTAAAACTCCATTTGCTACTCAGATTTTAGAACAGGGTATTTTTGTTCAGCCACACGGGCGGTACATTGGCAGTGAATAAAGTTTTGTGTCTATCAACATGCAGCACATCGAACCCTTGTTGTTATTATTGTTGTTTTTTATGCTTTGGCAAGTTGAATAAAGGCATTGCGACATTGTGGAACAGCTTGCCACAAAAAGTTAAAGCAATCAAAGTTTGTATATTATATTCTAAGCTATGCCATAATCAAAACATAAATAAAAACTTTGCTATTTTAATTTAAAATTTTATTAGCTCCGAGTGTTGCCAGTTTGTCAATTCAAAAAATACATTTTCGTATTTCATTTTATTAATTTGGACAGTGTAGAGCATTTTCACTTTCTCTAAAAAAACTCGCTTTGTTTCGGTTTTTTATTTGTATTTTTTGTTGCTTTTTTCGTTTTGCATTTCGTTATTGGCAAAGTGAAGAAAAACGTGGATAATAAATAAATGAAAAGAAAAAGAAGTGGAACAAACGAAAAATTGGATAAATTTATTGCCAGGCGCAATTGTTGCGTTGTTTGGCGAACACGGGGCGGATGAGCGACGTTGTCGACAGCTGACTGCGCAGCTGATTGAAGCTGACATTGGGCCACGTTGGGTGAGCAGTGACTCAAAGTGGCCAAAAGCCGAAAACGTTTAGCCATCGCTCATTGGCAATGGGCCTTCTCTCCGTCCGTCCGTTAGATTCATAATATTGTGGCACATTTTTTTGCGGTCTGTGCTTGCTGGTCAATGATGTGCGCATATTTTGAATTTGGTTTGCGACGCGAACGTGAACCGAAAATGGCGCCAAAATGTGTCACGTTTCAATGGGCAGCCATGCGGCTTTAACGCAATTAGCCACAACAAATGGCGGCCATGATGAACCATCATCATCATCATCATCATCATTGCGTAGCGCGACACGTGCAACATGCGTTGGTTACACGCGTCGTTGCCAGCTGCTCGGACTCTGACCTGCCCACATGCGTGTGCCCCATTCCATATTCACTATCTCCCTCTCTCTGTCTCGCTCGCGCGCACTCTTTGGCTGCGTATTGTGGCACAATGAACTGACAAGTGTAATTATGTTGCTGTGTTGCGAGTGTGCGAGTGGCGTTGCCTCGCTTTACATAACCGCTGATTGCAAGTTTATATCCGCTCGGTTCATGTTGAGCACCCCTCATGTTGCTTGCCCCATGCTGCGGCAGGCGCCTCTGCTGCATGCAGCATGCTGTGTTGAGAGTACTTACAGAAAGGCTTACCGTTCAGATACCCTCGCTGAGCACAACATAACAATGTTAACTCCATTCTGTTATCACTCTGTTAACTTAACATGATGTAAATCATGTCATAAAGTCAATTTAGTTTGAAGAGTAGATTTATAGATGATTAGGTCAATTTGTATAGCCACAATAAACTGCAATTACAGGGTATTTTCTGAGAGCAGCAACTTTATTTATAAGTGTGGCATACACTGGTAGTAAAATAAACGAGTATTCACTAATTGGCTGCGTATGTGAGACGCTCTCTAAATGTATCTGGTTTTTTCATTTTTCCTTCGTTTTTTTTTCTTTTTCTTTTTATGCAACTGGCAGTTAACATTAGGAAAAGTTTTTTGACTGTGTTTATGCGGTGATTAGTTGCGGATTTTTATGTGCCAAGGATGGGCGTGAATAGAAGCTAGTTAAGTAGTTGCTTTTTGGTTGCCACCCGAAAAACTTTATGAAAATTAGCTACGTCAAGTGGTGAATGTGAGCCAGGTGAAGGCGACGGGGAAGGGGAAGGGGAAGGGGGGGGGGGCATTTGACTGAGGTGGAGAATAAGATGCTAATTAGCAGTCGGAAAAGTGCGAAATTGTGGTTAAATATTTGGTGGTGGCAACTAAGTTGCCATGGTGAAGTTAAACTTAAGTGAATAGTTTGGATATTAAATAAATAAAATGTAAAGAATATTTTAAATATATTTCTGTGTACAAATGGATTAAATTATATAATGAAAACAGCAAATGAAGAGGCTTAAACCAATTTACCCCAAATATTTGCACTGTTGATTGGTTGAGGAATTACAATTTTGGAGCACTTTTATTTAGTTTGGCCTGCCTAGGAAAAGTGCAATAAATATTGTAGAAGACTTCTGCTCAAAAGAAAATACAAATAATATAGTTGTTGAAAAAAGTTGAGGCAACACATTTTCATTTTCATTTTCATTTTCATCACAATTCATAATTTAGAAAAAGCCGCAAAACGCAGCAGCAAAAAGGCAAACAGGACGGGCAAGGACTTGCACAGACACAGAATAGGGGTAGGGGCCATGTAGATTAGTTGAGGAGGAGGAAGGGGAAGGGGAAGGGGAGGGAGGACACTTTAAGTGAAACTAAACAGCGATGCAAGTGACGTTGTCGGATTGCGGCTGCTTTAGCGGAACGTGCGGGCCTCTCCCTCTAGCTCATTGTGGCCAAGTGTCCTGGGTGTCCTTGCGTCGACTGGCAGTTGGCGTGCCTGCTGGCTGGCTGGCTGGCTGGCTGGTTGGCTGGTTGGCTGGCTGGCTGGTTGATGGCCATGTTGTCGGCTGGGGCTATACAAATTAAAATTAATGATGCACTCACAACAAGCCACGGGAGACACACAGGTAAAAGAGGAGCTGAGAATGGGTCGCATAAAACTACTTTACATGCGGGCAACATGTAGTAACGACACCGGGCTAAGCTCTTGCACCTGGCCAGGACGATGGCAGGACGACAACGTTGCCCACAATGCTGCCAGACAGCCACCTAATTTAATGCTAAAGCGGCATCAACACCACCTTTCCACCCACCCACGCCAACTTTGTGGCCATAGTGTTGGGATTTTTATTTTACTGTTTGAAATAATGTTGCATACGTTAAGGCGCCGCTTACTAAATGGTTCACACACACACACAGCCAGGCTGGCAGGCGGGTTGGCAGTCGGGCACAAAGGACCCACAAAGATACACAACTCGCTGGCTGAGTGGCTAAAATATGTTTATGTAGGTCGACTGGGGGGAAACCACTTCAATTTATTTTTGACCAACATATGGCGAAGCGGGGGCCACTTTTTCTGCTGCCTGCCAGGCACCCGTGCGGGCAGGCCCAAAGAGGCTGCCTGGGCGTCTGCTTCGGTTAGTTAGCTGGCTAAAACAACAACATCAGCAGCGAGCACACACGCTGACAAAATAAAAGTGTTTGCTAGAGTTCCGACTAACAGATACCCTGCACAATTGAAGTGTATATTAAGGTAAAGAAGATGTATTTTAAGTGACAAAAAAAAGGTGTCATTATTATATTTTTATATATTTTTAAAAAATGTATTTTATAGCTTATTATACCCTACAACCTATTCATGCGAAGTATTCGACAACACGGGCAACATTATTTCCGCTTTGCTGTTGTTTGCCTTTGTTTTGTTTAGTTTCAGTTTCTGTTTCAGTTTCGCCTCGCAATTGGTTAAGTGTGTGTGTGTGTGTGTTTGTGTGTGTGTGTGTGTGGCTGGAAAACGCTTTATTGTTATTTCACTTTTCATTATTGTTTTTGAAGCAAGCATTTTCTTTTCATCAGCATTTCAATTAGGTTCGATGCGGCATGCACCATTTACCCGCCGCTGCCGCTCAAATGGGGCGACAAAGCAAGCGTGAATGTTGAATGGTGAATGTTGGCATTGTGGGCGTGGCAGGCCGCAGAAACCTTTTACACGGTCCGCTGCCTCGGCGCACAGCTTCAAGTACTTTTGCCAGCGGCGACAAAGTAAATTAATCCATTAAGCGCCAGCTTCCCAAACTCTTTTCCCCTTTTCCCTCTCCCCCTCTCCCACCCACTAACAGCTTTAGCTTTTTTCTTGGTGACGTTGACGTGACTTGGCATTGGCTTCGCTTCGGTTCGCTTCGGCAACAGCGGCAACAACTGCATTTAGGGGCAGGGTGGAAGATTGGGGCAACTTTTACGGCTTACACTTCAATTAAGTTTGCATTGCCACGTTTTACCCGCTTGACCACTTCGGGCCGCTTGGCCCTTTGCCCAGGCCGTCTGCAATTTGGCAGCAATTATTGCAGCTGGCCAATGCCAAGCCATCAAGAGTCAAGTGTCGCTGTGCGAGTGAGACAGAGACCTAGCTCTTATCCCATATAAATAAATTGAGGTTAATGACAACAAGAAGAGGATCAACAGCAACAAGGACTCGAGTTGGGGTCGTGTTCATTAATGGCGCACGTTGCTATAAATAAATAAAGTATCCATATCCATACAACTGAGTATATCAGGCGAATACTATAGGTGTGTGTGTGTGTGTGTGTAAGTGTGTGTGTGGAAAGTGCAGGCAAAGCACTTAATAACCATGTCGCTTGGCGGCCAACAATTTAAGGCTAATTTCGTTTTCCCACTGAAATATGCCGTTGCTTGCATATTAAATATGACGCCCCCAGCAATGCACAGTGGAACAAATTGAGTTAATTTCAGCTCAAACAAATGCATAATATCTGTTATGCAGTTATTGTTACTATTACTATATATTTTATATTAATTTTATTTTTTTTTGAACTCATATGTTTAAATAAAAAATCTTAAATCGTTTGTGTTTAAAGTATTTAAAGAACTTGACAAGCTCTGAGACAAAAGTGTCTGCCATATTGAATTGCCTGCCAGGACACAATGGGCGCCCATTGTTTGCCGTTTTGAACGTATTATATATGCATAAATAATACAAAATATAAATATGAACCGAGCTGTAGCTGAAGCTGAAGCTGAAGAGCGACGCTGTGAGCGTGTTGACAGCTCAGCTTGTGAGTATTTTTCTCTTGCTCCCTTCAATACCCTAACTAAACACGAGTTGTCCGATATATATATAAAAATATATAATATATATATAATTTTAATTTATTATTAATTATTTAATTATTATTATTTATTATTATTTAATTAAGCTATTTAAGTAGCGAGCCTGGTTGAATCTTTTATATACTTATACTCATAGGAACTATTGGACAGGTGGTAAAATTTAAGATTTGTATACTTAAATATTAATATTAAAAATAAACGTATATTTAATATGTTATATGTACTTCTTTCATATGCAAGCAAGAGTATTTTATTTTCGGCTTTTCCATAATTTTAACAGCTTGTTGTTTTCCCGTTTTTTTTTTTTTGTTGCCATCTTTTAGTCAAGTACAAAGAAATTTGCTCGTTGTCTGAGTGAGGTTTACACGTTTGGCATTAGGGTGTATGTGTATGTGTGTGTATGTGTGTGTGTGTGCCGTGGCACATTATGTAAATTATTTGCACGAGTTTTCAATTTTGGTAAAACGCTTTGGGGCATTATTAGGCCACAAAGACGAAGTTGGGTATATCAAGAAATATGATTAAAATGACATTTGATGGCGCCAACAAAACTTGAACCCGGCTCAGCTCGACTTAAGCCAAAGCAAATTAAGTTACAAGCTGAAAACGAAGACGAAGGGGGGAGAGGGGAGGGGAGAGCAGCAGCCAGTATATAAATATGAGTGTAGTTTTAAAAGCAAATATGCTTAGCCTCAGCCCTTTTTGGCTTGTAAACTGACATTAGGAGCAAACTCACGACACTTTCACATGTGTTGTTCAAACAACAACAACAACAACAACAGTGGCAACAACTTGTGAAGTTATAGCCTGTTGGCTGTTGGCCGGTTGTGTGGCCTGCAGTTTTAAGTAAACACAGCATAAATTCCACAGGCAACAACTTATTCACTTTTGTTTTGATAGTCCGCAAATGCCCCCAAAAATAAACTGGCTAACGGATGTGCTCTTCCTCTTCTCCCTCTCTCTCTCTCTGTCTCTCTCTTGGTGCCATATGTGTGTGTCTTTGGGGTCCCTTTGGAGCTTCCAAAACGGTCTCCAACCAAATGAGCACTGACAGCAAACCGAGAAAATTTCATTCTTTTGTGCTTTTGCTGCTGCTGCTGCTGCTGCTGCGGGTTGCTGCAAGTTTTAGATAAATTTGCCAACACCACAAAAATAACAAAATAGTGCGGTTAGCAGCTAGGATTTGGCCCTTTCCGGACAATAGCCAACAGCAGCTGCCAGTCGCCTTCAACAACTGCGCTGGCCATTTGTAAATAATTATAAGCCAAGCTGCCAAGCCAGAAACTTTTGAGGTTAGTTGAAGCAGCTAACTGCTGTACTCTCTGTCTTATCAGTTATTTTCGGCATGCTAACTCGCTTTATTTGTCTTCTTGTTTTAAGGCTAAAAAGGCCAAATTATTTGGCTATATTCAAAGAAAGCTTTGTTCAAGATAAAACTATTATTTAAGCTTACAACAGGTGGTTGAATCTTATAATTTATATACATGTATATATAAAATCTCTTAAGCCTCTCTTAATTTTCTCTGCCTTAACCTACTTAAGTAAATGACTTAATCAATGCGATTGAGCTCATTATATGCGTTAATATAAAGGTCTTCGTTAAATTCAATTTGTCTGTCATTTGTTTTTCCCTTAATTACCATTAAATGCAAAACAGAATTTCTTCGGATCGCTTGCCACAAAGCCTTCACAGGCTTTTCAGCATGTCTCTTGTACTAATTGGGCATGCAACAGCAGCAACAGCAGCAACAGCAGCAACAACAGCAACAACAGCAGCAGCAGCAACAACAATGATGATGCGTGCCATAAACGAGCAAATTACGTAAAAGCGTTAACCATAATCACGTAAGCGATGCTCACGTGTCACGTTACGTTCGGCATCAGTGGGGATTTTAATGTGCAACAGACAACACGCTATCCACATATCGACTGCGTCCTTCGTCCTTCTTTCAGCTTGAATGTGGCACAAAAATTAATATGCCCCGTCATATGGTGGGGCCATTTTAATGGGCAACATCACGAGCAGCAGCAGCAGCAGGTGCCAAACAATGGAGAAGATAGGCGCCAGCTGCCCGTCTAATGCTTCTCCCCCACTCCTCATCAATGTACATGTACTTAAGGCTAAGTACTTTTAGCTAACGGAGCATTTCATAATGGAATGTTCCGAAAATTGTCAATTTAGAAATTCCATAAAATTTCATTTAATCAGCTCAAAAGGAAGCAGAAACTCTTTTTGGGCTATTGAACAGAGAGTTGGGGAAACTTTTTTTTAAAGCTTAAATACTTTATAATCAAAGTATATTTTTAAGCCGCATTAAGAGGGTTTTAACAACCACTTGTTGCATTAAAAGGTGTCTCGTTCAATTTATAATCCAATAAGAAGGAAATGGTAGCTTAACTTTTAAGTTTATGCTAGAAAAAGGTATATATATATAGATTATCTGTATATAAGGGCGAAAATTGATTGCTGCTGCCTTCCCACTGGCCTAAAAAAAGCCGTTCACTTATCTGCGACTGTTGGCACGCATTGCACATACGCCGCGTTGTCGGCCGACCAAATTCATTTCCTGCTATCGAATTTCCAAATTTCCCCCGACAGCATCAAAAGGCTTTGCTGCCAAGACAGCCTCGTCCTCACGCTGATTGCACAGGACTCCAGGCATTTGCAAAAGAAACAAATTAATGTTGAAAAAGAAATTCCTAAAAATAAAAAAATAAAAAACACAGGAGGGAAACTTCGGCAATGCTAAAGAAAATTCAGCTTGTGCCTTCTTCGGCTGTGTCTCTTGATTATGTGCCGATAAGTTTCTTGTGGTTTTGCGTGCCACATGATAAACAACAATAACAACAACAACAACAACAACAACAACAACAACAAGGGCTTTGAATGTGCTCAGCGCGTGCTTTATTTTGGTATTTTCTTTTACTTATGTTGTTGTTTTTTTTTTGTTTTTTTTCTTGTTGCACACCCTTAAAAATTGCCGGATATTTATTTGAGCTTTAAATAACAAATCATTATCGATGCGCATTATAAATTTTGTTTGAGGCGGCACAGCCGCAGGCCATTAAGCGACGGCCGGAGATCCTTGGCGAACGGCGGTATGGCAATTTCCTAATGACAAGGACACTTGTAAAATCACATTGAATAATATTGCATTTGTGTCTTTGAGCTGATTAATTTCCGGCATTTAGACTTAATTCCCCCAGCACGGCGGACGGCACAAGTGCCAGGGCTAACCAAATGGTTGGCCAGGGCTGGGACGGCAAACCAAATGCGGAAAGCGGCAAGCGGAAGGCGTTGTCTATGTTCCAGCAATCGATGCAATCGGCTAAGGACCAATTTACCAACATGTCAACGGCCAGCACAAGGACGAGCGAATCGAGCAGGCGAAAGGCTCAGCACAGAGGTTTAGATTTGCACACATTACCACTCAATCTTCATATATGTGATATGCAGGATTTATCCACTGTTTGTGTGTGTGTGTGTGTGTGGTGGCTGTGGTTAGGACTGCGATATGGCCAAGCCTTTTGGCCTCAACATGCACATAATGTCCACATGGCCGCAAAGATTTATTTACAATTGTGTTGAGACATAATTCCTTTTGATCGATTGCGGGCTACAACTCCAGCGGGTGTATGCGTGTATGCGTGTGTGTGTGTGTGTGTGTGTGTTTTGCCTGGCATTGCGGTCAGCTCTAAGTGATGATTCTTTTGGCTTTGGCTTTAGCTCGTTGCGACGCCTTTGTCTTCGGCTGCAGCTGCCATCGTTTCTGCAATTGAGTTGGACCACTTTCACAATGGGTGAAGGGGTGTTCAAGGCGGAGGGGGGGGGGGGGGTTATGTTATAGACCATGCAGAGCATGTGCTGAATTATTTGTGCAATTTATGTGGCTTTGATTTCATTGGCAAGATGTTCCAAGCAAAGAACAGACATTGAATGCAATTTACGACAACTTCCCATTAGAGCAAGCGAATGGAAATGGAGAAGGACTAAAATTACATGCTTTTCAATGTAATTCAAATGTTGGGTTGGTCTACATAAAGTGTGCAATTATTAGTATATAATTGGATCAAAAGATGTTCAATAGAATTATGCTTAAAGTCTGAAGACAAATCTGTTATTAATTATAAACATAAAGATTTTAATTATAAGAAGCCCAACTATTAGTTGAAGCTGTATATATATTTTAATACCTATTATATATATATATTTATTTACATATTTCTTTTATTTAAATTGTTTATATTAATCTTATTTATGTTCCCTGCATAACTGGATCACTTTAGAATACCATCTTTTAAAAACTGTTTATTTTTATTCTTTAGTATGAAAATTAAATTAAAAACTGAATATTTATATTTCATTAAATGGGCAAATCACTTATTTTAAATGTATGCTAAACAAAATAAAGTTAAACAATCTGTGTTTGTGGCATGAACCAATTTAGAGCTGAGCAGCTTCTTAAGCTGAATCTCAGCCTAAGTTGGAAGCAAGCTCAACGCTTTGCAATTTGCCAAACAGTATTTTGTACATTCAACACAAATGCGCACTTAACGCAGTGCGAAGGCAACTGCCAAGGATTCTGAGGCATTGAATGCTGCAAACTAACACACACACACACACACATTGAGAGAGACTTGCATAAATCCTTAGAGTGCGCACTTAACTCCTTTTTACGCTGCGACAAAGTACATTTACTAATGACCAAGTCAAACAATGGCATCTCCTCGCCGAGGGGAAGTCCCAGTAAACTGAACTAAAGTGTAAACTCTGCTATGGCCAAGGGGAAGCCCCCCTGGGGAGGAGGGCGGGGGGCGGGGCTGCCCCGCGAAGTAGCAATTTACGCGCTGAAGGCGAAGATGGCGACAAAGCACGCAAAACGGAGCAGCAGCAAATGCAGCAGGAACAACAGCAACAGCAACAGCAACAGCAGCAGCAGCAGCAGCAGCAGCAACTGCCGCAGCAAAAGGCAGCATCGTCATGGTGGCAATTCTCAGCTCTGCTGCAGTTCGTGGAGTTTGCTTCAAGTGACGGCAGCAGCAGCAGCAGCAGCAGCGGCAGTATGTTAATTGCATCAGCGACAGCAGCAACAGCAGCAACAACAGCAAACAGTTGGGATCGTGTTTAAATAGCGTAAATGCACACACACACACACACACACACACACACACACACACACACACAGTATAACCAAGCTAGCATTTTTTGTATTGTGCTCAAATTGAAATTAAGTAAGACTGCGATAGGCAACAAGACAAGTTGCTGGCAGCTGAGATACCCTGTAACTAGGTAATTAACAATCTGATATGCAAATATAAACTTAAATATATGTTAAGGTAAGGTTAATTTGTGGAGGGTATTATTCAGTCAAGCATTTTAATATAATGTTTATTTATTGATTTTACTTTCAAAATATTTATTAAGTAAACTCCAAACACTTTTAAGCAAACAAACGAAGTGTTAAAATCATTAATTGCTTTAAATTACATTCGCAGTTCAACAAATAGTTTGTAGTTGACTTTAATTAATAACCGAAAAAAAAGTGAACATGTTTATTATTACATTAAAGTCCTGCCACTTTAACTGTAAAAATATACCCCTTTTTTTTTTTGCAGATTCTGAACATAATAATAGCGAAAAGTTTGCTGGAAAATAAAAATGTGTTTCATGCAGGCTGGAAAAATGAACAAATTTCACATTTCGCATGCTTTTAAATGTTGATGAAGTAATTAGTTTCATATGCGCTGCAAAAATATGCGCATAAAGGATGCATGTGTGTGTGTGTGTGTGTGTGTGTGCGTACATCAGTTGTCGTCACATAGAAAGCTGTAATTGAAAATATGCACAACTTTTGGCGAGAGGCATTGTAAAGTTTTTCCATTTATTAAATTTGCAGCACACGAGCCACAGTGTCTTCATCCACACACACACACACACACACACACACACACGATGGCTTGAATATGTGTGTGTGTGTGTGTGCCGCAGAGCATTTAATTATTTTTATATGCGGCACGAAACGAAAATTACATAATAGCCGAGCAAAAGTTGTGCCTTTGAGCAACGATTTTGCTGTCAGTTTTCAATTTGTAGTTTTTGGTTTTGAGTTTTCCGTTTAGCTTTTCATTTCGTACACAGAAACACATTTGTATATTTTGCTTTTATTCGCTGTTGTTGGCATTTCTTTTAGCTAGTTAATTAACTTTGACTTTGACGATGACCCTGCTGAACTACAGCTCGTACGAGGACTACTTGGATCACTTCATCACCATCAACGATGTGCGCTACATGCGGAACTGGAACGTCAGCAGGAAGTTCATACAGAATGGCTGCGGCAAGAACTGTATGGGCCGCCTGCTGAGCCGCTCCGAGTTCACGGATCAGCGCAAGAAACTCGAGGTCACGCTCAACCTGCGCGGCATCAGCGAGTCCACGCTCTTCGGCGAGAACTACGATGGCGACGATTGTGTCCTTAGGGAGTTTGCCAAACGGGAGTTCAGGCTGCTCAGCAAACAAATATCGGTAAGTGACCATCTGTGTAACTCTTTTTCTTAACTTCATTTGAAACATAGCTAAACAAAGATTTTCTCTTTAGACTTTTTATAAAAAAAAATAACTTAATCTACTTTAGATTTTTGTTATAGAAGTAGGTGTACATACTTCAGAAGAGGAGTCTGATATCTGCATATAATTATTTTTAATAAAATGAGAATTTATTTCTGATGAAAATATCAATATTTACCTATACATATATATGTTATCCTTATACCTTTAAATTACAGACAATTATCTTTCTGTTGATACGCTCCAAGAAGCGCCTAATTAAATTCTTCTCTTTAACTTCATTTGAAACATAGCTAAACAGAGTTATTCATTTAATCCTTTTATAGAAAAAAACCCTTTAATTTTCCTCTATTTGGAATAACTTTATCTACTTTAGATGCTTGTTATATAAGTAGATTAACAGAGGAATCTGTTTACTGCATATAATTATTTTTAATAATATGAGAATTTATTTCTGTTAAAAATTAACATACATATAACAATATTTATATAAACATTTATAAAGCTTATTCAAGTACCTTCAAATTACAGACAATTATCTTTTTGTTGATGCGCTCCAAGAAGGGTTTGGATGTGTCAGCTTTTATTGATCTGGAGCAGAGTCTGCGGGAATCGCACTACAAAAATTCAACGCACTTTGTCAACTGGCCGGCGATATTCGAGGGCAAGGCGAGGTTGACACCACAGCCGCATCATTTGAGTTTCTGCGACTGGTATAAGAACCAGGTCAAGTGCAACAATAGCGATAATTTTAATGTGATCTCGAGTGGCGTTCACAGCCTGCTGATGCTTCATCGGGGCGATCATAAGATAATCTGTGTGAATGCTGGCTGCAATTGTAGCTACGCCAAGAATGCCTATCGCAGCATTTACACATCCAGCATTTATGGACAGTGCATCTTCTTTGACCATATAATGAGGAACATCAATTAGTCGCCGATCGGCTGGGATTAATTTGTCGCAGGACAATAGGCAAACTGTAACTGACACGCTGATTATGTGCCATATACTGCTTATATACACTGTTCACCAGACTGATAATTTAATTCCATAGCTTTGGACTGTCTGTTTGTGTCTCTCCTGTGCAGAGGCGAATTTGTCGTTGACAGTTTACGTAAATTGCTTTTCATATCTTATCAGTTGGGCTGCGGCGGCCACAGTTATGCCTGCTGACGTTTTGATGGACACTTTGAGGCCTCGGCCGGGCAATCGTCCTGGCGGCCACTGACCAACGTCATGGAGCGGAAATTACCCCGGCTTTATAATATTTTATGTTTACTTAACATTGGCCACGTTTACGGCCCGTAAATCTATCAGCAGCCAGTTCCTGTTTGTCCTTGGGCCAGGACCTGTCCATTTGCCTGTTTGTGACCGTTACTCTCTCTCACTCACTCTCTCTCTCTCTGTCTCTCTCTCTTTCTCTCTCTCTCTCTATGCCTAGCTGCATCTATTTTGTCACTTTCAATTATTCCCGCAATTTGCCAACTGTGCAGCTCTTAATTGTGAGTGGGAGCTAACATATTGATGGCTATCTTGTATTCTGTTTTGGCCCCGTTGAAAGCTTTTACTAAACAAATTAATTAGCTGCTTGCCATGAAAATAACGTGCTTATAAATAGTCAAAGGCAAAGCTAATTACGTTTAATGATAAATAAATGATTTCACTATTTAAATGTAAATGGTTTCATGTGAAGTGTTTACAACAGAAGAGCTCTTGGAAACTGGATTATTAATTAAAGCTTATTATTTATTTATGAATCGGTCGTTTATTGTTTAACTCACTATTGTATAAAATTCAAATTAAAATAATAAAAATATCTGAAGTTCTTCTGGTTAAAAATATTTTATAAAATCTTAATTTCCTTCATATATATTTATATATGTTATTTATATGTGAAGTACAAGCCAAGGGCTGTGAAGCTTAAATCGGACACATATTAAAACAATTTAACTTAAACACGTACAGCATATTAAATAGTTTATTTGAGTTAGCCTCAAACATTAGCATTAAAATTATTTATAGATGATGTCAAGCGAAACAAATAATTAATGCATTTATGTTATGATTTAAATGTCATTCGCTGTGGCATATAAAATTTAATTTGCATAGCCAATTACGACTAGCTGCTAATTTATGCATCGCACACACACACACACACACACACAGTTTAGTTAGTCCAGTAAATAACTGAGACGGCAGTAGTTAAAGGGCTGAGCCAACTTCTCGTTACCGTTAACCTTGTCGGTGTGTGTCCTTGTCGGCCGGCAATTAAAATAAACATTAAGTGCTGCAGCAGCAGGTGCAGCAGATGGGAAAACGAGAGTCCTGCAGACAGGACAAGAACGCAAATAAATATTTGCTTAATTTTACAAGAGAGAAAGAGAGTGAAAATTCTGTTTGTGGCATATGTTTGTATATGGAGATATATCTGGCTGTGCATTAAGATATGCCAAATGCACAATGAATTGCATTTTCCTGGCAGCGTTCAGCAACTTGTTCATGAATTTCCTGAAATCAACTTGCAATTTACTGCCCGCATTTTGTTTTTCACTCATAAACAAACTTTCTTCTCGCTCGCACGAGCTTTTTCTTTTTGACAAAAATGGCTTTGGAAAAACTTCACCACAAACATAAATCAACAGCAAATTCCTTGGCACATTTATGAATATTTATTTCAAGTGCTTTGCATTTAATACAATTAAATGGACATAATATCGATTGATTGTTATTGTTATTGTTGGCAGTTTAATTGACAACATGTGCAAATAATAAGGTCAATGAATAATTAAATCGCTTGCGACCAGAAAGAATATCAAATTTGTCTGTCAAGGAAAGCTTTCTGATAAAATTCCAAAAATTGATTTCGCTAAAAATTCGCCAAGTAAAAGTTTTTAGATATCTGATATACAATAAATTTATTAAACGTTTTCTTTTATCTCTTTTTGGGAACACATTTTGTAAATGCTTTGCTGACATTCTGATTGGATTCATGGGTCAGACGGAGGGCTCATAATTTATGTGCTCAACCCGAGCGCCATATGCCAGCTAGGCACAAAAATCATAATAATATTTCTCAAGCCTGTTCCGAAATATGTCTAATAAATAATTTAAGCACTCAGCGTCGGACACTCAAACGCCGTTATGCGCCACAAAGGGAAAACCAGAGAGAGAGAGGAGCTTAAGACGGCAAAAAGGAAAACCCTTTAAGCCAAATAAACACATAAAGCCGCACAATAAAGAGAGCGGAACGTCAAGGTAGCACATAAAACCGAGGTGGAGTAAAAGGGCATATTAAATGATGTTGCATGCCACAAATGCCGCAGTAGTCACTGAGACGAGAACAATCATAAAATGTGACCAATAATGAAAGTAATAAAGCAAAAAGGGGAAAGAATTAAATACGCTGCAAAGCAGCAATGGAAAGAGTAATAAGCTTAATTAAATATCCTGTAAAAAGACTTGAATAATATTTAAATGAAAATAAACTTTAAAATGTAGTAGAATAAAAATGAATGTGGGGATAATTTACCTTTGGCATATAAGAACTGTTTACCATTACAATTCCTACAGGGTATCTGCACACTTAATATACTCTTTACAAACGTGCCCGCATTTCTATTAGCAGCAGCTGTGAGTTCTATGGTTCGGCTTGATTGAATCGGGCCTGGACTTCCTGCCTGCCTGCTTCTGTCAGCTGCGTAGCTTGTCGCAAATGGCCCGAACGAGACTCGTATATAAAGCGTAAATTGGCAATGGCAAAAGGTGCCGTTGAACCGAGGGTCAAACGTGGAGCAAAGCAATCTTGTTGTTGTAGTTGTCCCAACTTTGACTTGGTTAAAGTTTTGTGTGTGACAAATTGTGCTAAGGGGCAAAGGAGCTGGGGGCTTCTTCACTTGCCACAAATGGCAGCAATTGTTGGGATGCGCTCGTGCCTGAAACAAAGCATCAATTTCGACTTGGCCAGAATTCAATTACTCAAATAAAAACAAAACGAATTGTTTAGCCAAAATTGCAATTGAATATGAATTCAACTTGAATTTAATTGCATGCACGTTACGTATACGTAGTGTGTGCAGTGAGGTTTTTTTTATATTGAATTACATTTGGTTTGCGTATAGATGCTTATATATATTTGTGCAACATTTTGTTGCCACATATCAGCTGCCATTAAGCCAACCAGATACAAATACACAAACGCAAACACAAACACAAACACACACAACATATCATGCATAATGGCCATTGTATAAGCTAAATTTATGTGCCAGACAAAAGCTTGTAAACCACAAATCAAAATGCAATACAAAAGCGCCAAAACAGTCAGCAAACAACAACAACAATAACAACAACAACAATAATAACAATTATGTATCCAAGTAAAAGCAATTGTAAATTTTCTAACTGAAGTCATTTTGTCTATATATCATGTGTCTGTCTGTGTGTGTTTTGGCGGATGCCATAAATAAAATTCAGCAAAAAGATAGACAGTCTCATACACACACACACAAACACACACACACATATACACATGACTGGCGTCAGTCTTGAGTTGCCATGCAGCCGGAAATTGTTTCGCAACGTGGGAAATGTTTGATTTATGTCTGTTTTGTCAGTGGCCCCAGCACGTCCCAACTCGCCCCCTCCCGTTCCCCTCCTCCTCCCTCTGGCCGGTAGTCAGTCAGAAGTTGTAAAATGTGTAATTGATGATGTGGCAAGAGCGCATAAAAAGCAACGGTGCCCCACTTCATGCCCCTTAATGCGGCTAATGTGTGTCTGCTTATGCGTTGTGTTCGCATTTTGTTGACATTTTCGACAAAACGGCCAACAAAATGGCCAACAACTGGGCCAAGATAAGTGCAGCTTAGGTGCAGGACGAGCCAGCGCGTGACGACATGCAAAACAACAAGTGACAAGCGCAACGGAAGTCAACTGAAAGCCAAACGGTATCGGAAACTGCATGAGGCACCAAAAAAATAAAAAAATAAAAAAACCAACTAGAAACTGCAAGCTGAGGCAGAGCTTCCCATTGAGGGGGAAGTTGGGCGGGTGTCTTGACTGGTATATAATGCTGACCATTTGGCAGGCAACAAGAAAAGTCATTTTGTTGCAACAGCCAATGGACGGAGGCGGGGCAGGGGGGCAGAAGGACAACAACAGAGACAGCAGGCACCTGCCTGTTATCCTTGCAAATATTTTTGTCAGTCACACAATGGCACACTGCATGCACCGATGGGGGCGGGGGCAAGGGCGTGGCTTGTTGCCAGTTAAGCTGCTGCCACGTTGACAGCGATTCCCATTGAAGCTTAACAAATTGATTTTCTTTTTCTCAAGTTGCACTTAAACAACGTTTATTCGCTTGAAGTGTTTCGGGATGGGATCAATTGGTATTGTTTATAGAATTTTTTCTGAATATTTCCTCTTTTACTAATATTTTCATTAGTTATTAGATTTTATATATGTATGAGTACTTATCTTTATAATTAACACACATATTTAAATATCTCGCTGTTATTAAGAATTCACAGCTGCTTTAAACCAAACCTCATTTCACTTGATGTTGCATGACATTTGCTCATTGAACTTTTGCTGCCTCTGCTGCACACGACAACAATATCTTTGAGTGATATATGTGTGTGTGCTTGTGTGTGTGAGCCTAATGCAGTGGAAAACATTTTATGCCACACTACGTCATTCCCTTGACACACACACACACACACACACACACAGACAGAGTCAGCTTGGAAATTTTCGCCGTTGTTTGGCTCATATTTTTGAGGCATAAATAAATTTTCATTAATTTATGCGGCAGCCAAGCTGCAACTGCCTCATCCCCACAAAGTGGCCACATAAGTTTTCGCCAGGCGCCGCGCACTGCGCCACTGAGTCAAGAAAGCCACCAAAAAGAAGATGAAGTGAAAGCCGTGAACGAGCAAGAGAAAGATAGAGAGAGAGAGAGAGAGAGAGGGGAGGAAAGAAAATGAAGACAGCCAAAAAAGCGCAGCACAAGGCAGGCAAACATTATGGCTGCATTGTGTGGCAAGTCCTTGATGGTGATGAATCCTTGCCTGATATACTTGCCGCAAGTTTTGAATAGCTAATGAAGCGAGTATCGAACAACAAAATTGCACCATACCATGAATGCCATGTGGCTGATAGAAACTGTTTTAATTTGACCTAAATTATACAAAATGAGGGTGCTTCAATAATGAAGTGGAAGTATGCTTATTTTTGATTTAAAGTGTGCGTATATATGTGTATTAATTATATTAAATATTATATATATCTTATATTATTTATATGAACGTTTATTAAAATATCCATTTTATTTGTTGACATGCAACAGCATTTAATATATCATTTATTAAGCTTCGTTCCAATTTCGGATACATTTTATTTATCAAACTGCGCAAATTGGTTGGTCGCTTGTTGCTGGTGCAACGCGGCGTATGCGTAATATATTTGAAGCTTATTTCTCTGGGTTGCGCGCTGGAAAAAACGCATGCAAATATACGGGCAGAGCTCGCAAACACACCCCGCAACAGAGCAAACAAAATGGCCTCGCACACACTCACACACACACACACACACACACGATCAGGAGCTGCCTTTGTGTGTGTGTGTGTGCATTTTATTTGCGTTTGCTCAAAGGTTTAGCGGCAATAGCATTTTTGATGCCACAACAAAAAACTACAAGAGAACACGGCTAACAACGACTATGTTAAAGAGATGTGAATTGAGCTTACATAATTATTGACATGTAGATACCCTGTAATAAGCTTTTAAAAATAAATTATTAAAAATATATTTTTTGAGTACTTGATAAAATCTCTATTAGAGTTATTTTTAGTAACTAAAAGATATAAATTATTATTTATAGTCTGTTATATTTACTCAATTAAAATATTATACCCATCTGTTTTACAAGTAAGTGGTATTTAAATCCCCCAGCGAGGTCAAATCTTAAAGCGCTTAGTGTCACAGTTTGTTTGTTTATTTGTTTATTTATTTTTGTCTCTTTTTTTGTTTGCGTTTTGGCTGTTTTTTTTTTTATTTTTGTGTGTGTGTTTGCAGGAAGGCAACCTGCTGTCATTTTATGGCTTTATCAAAACCAGGGCTATGAGCAACAGAAACCTTAGTTTCCTTTTGGTTCGAACCTGAATGGCATTTTTCCTGAATTAAATTTATAAATTGTGTAGGAGCTGAGGATTTCTTTTTTTTTTCCCGTTACTTGGCGAGCATTTGCCCAGCGGCTTTTGTGCGTGCGGCATGTGGCAAGCGCCCAGCAGCTTTGCACAACATGGACAACAATTGTAGGACACAATTGGCAGGCAGCGCGGATTTTAAAATTCATCTGTTTACTTAAAGTGTGTAAACAATTTATCAATGCAAATGCCGCTGTTGTTGCTGTTTTTGTTGTTGTTAATGTTAATATTGTTGTCGCTGCTGCGGCCGCTGCTGCAATGCATTTAAGCGCATAAACAAACGCGCGTGAAATATTCAATTAAAAGCTGTTAAATGAAACAATTACAAAGAACGAGCTCGAACAACGCTGCAAATGAAGCAATGTCAACAGCGGTCAACGGGTGGCCAATGTGTGTCTGTGTGTGTGTGTGTGTGTGTGAGTGTGTGTTGTAGGCGTGGCTCACTTAATTGTGCCACAAAGTGAGTTATGCCTGCAATCGATGATGCATTTATAAATAAATTGTGTTTTAATTTCTTGTTGTCTTTTTTTTTTTTATTTATATTGATTGCTGTCAGTTATTTGTCTGCTAGGCAGACAGAAGTCCACTCAAACAGATTGTGCGTGCAGTAAAAAAAAACGTCAGCCTTTACACAAATATTTCCCATTTGATAGCCAAACAAGCAAGTGACATTTATATTTAAATATATACATGTATATCTACGCTGTCAATTTTTAAAATTAAAATCAAATATATATATATTTTCAGCACAACTTTTACTTTAAGAACTTAAGTCAGCTTCAATTTGCCAACCACTTTGTTAGCTAAAGTTCTTTGGCAAATAAGACGAAAAGGCGCCCGAAGCAAAGTTTCCTTCTTTTTTTTTTTTTTTTGCGGCCCACAAACTAAAATATACACATATTTAATTTCCGGTGGTTTTTTCAGCGCTTAAGTTTCCAAATGCTCACACAATTTTCCACAAAAGCGAAACAAAAAGTCACCTTCATTTGATATTTTGCAAAAGCTGTCAACTTGAGCGCCCATTGCTGGATAATATGAGGCTTTGGCTTGCCAAGATACGACCGCACGTATGTGTGTGTGTGTGTGTGTGTATGTTACATATGTATGTATGTATGTACACCTGCTGCGGTGACATTTTATGGCTTTTTCTTTGTTAATTTCATTTGAAGCATTTAAAATGTGCGGCGTGGCTGACGCTGACAACTTAATACACACACACACACACACACACAATCACACACATACACATATACACTCTGTGTGTGTGGCACAGTCTTTGGTAACTTTTTTAATGACTTCGCCGCAGAGTACCGTAAAGGGCAAGTAAGTTGGGGGCGGGGGAGGGAAGCGAGTCTTCGCGTGCCAGAATATTTAACCACAAACGACGAGACGTCAAAATTAATTAGAAATAAAATTAGTTTTTAATGCCAAAGTGAGTCGGTGTGTGTGTGCTGTAAAATATACTTTGACAAAAGTGGCAGACAAAAAGGAAATTGCGTGCGTTGCAAAACTTTTGCGAAAGTTGCGCTTGTTGAAGTTGCGTTGAGTTCTACGCAAAAATGATTTAATTTACAAAAGTTCTACGGATAAAAAAAAATGTGTTACCTACTTTTGGGGGCGCAGTTAGAAATCAGCTTAAACTGTGATTGCTTTTTAAAGCAAATGGCAGCAACTAGTTGCTTGGCCTGGCCATAAAAAAACAAATCGTTCTTAATGCGTTTATATTGTAAGCAAGCTGTGCCAGCAGCTAAGCCGACAGCTCACAAAAGGCAAAACAACAATATGGCCAAGACAAACAGTTAAGCAGACACTAGCTGCCATGGCTGAGTGACTGTTGTCGCAGACACACACACACTGACACACACACACACACACAGACATAAATCAGAAGCAAAATCCACAAAAGTGCACTTCAGTTGTCTTTGCATTTGCTTCTCTTCGTTGTTGTTGTTGTTGTTGTTGCTGCTCCCAAAGACGCTGATGACGTCGTGTTTTATGAACAGAATGATGCCAACTGAAGCTGCAGCAACAACAACAACAACAGTGGTAATAACAACGACAACAACAACAACAACAACCACTTACAAACGCAAATAAAGGAGGCGAACGCATCGAAAGGAACAAAAAAGAAAAAGTCCTGGCAACTGAAGTTCTTGCCACTTTAGATGCAAGTTCTGTCACTAAAAAAAAGGAAGACCCTTGATAGTACTCGACTGGAAGTTACCTCTTAAAGGTGCATATAAAGTGACCAACTTCATTATTTATGTAAAGAACTTTATATACATTCAATAAAAAGGAAAAATCTTTAATACGTATACTTAATATTTCAGTTTAAGTCTTATACCCAACTTTCTGACAGGCACTTCCAATTGGTACAGGGTATAAAAGGAAAAGAAGCACAGAGAAGTTCCTGTAGTGGCTGCCTCGGATAGCGACTGAGTATTGAAAGGTGAACAACTTCAGTTGGCGGCTGGCAAACTGAATTACAACAACACACGCAGCCTTTAGCCGGGTTAGGCGGCGATGGCTGGAAAGGAGGAGGGATGGGGGCGGGAGGGGGGGCTGTGGTTAGCGAGGGGCGTGTGCTGGCTGAGCACTGCTGACACAAAAATCAACGCATGGAAAGTAGGACAAGTGTCAAAATCACTTAAGTGCGAATGCCAAATAGAAAGAAAGCGAACCCAGCCAGGCGAATGGACAGACATAAAGACGAACAGAGACAGACATAAGGACACGCCAGACGGACGGACAGACGCACAGAAGTTACCACCTACCAAGGATGGGGCTAAGGATGAGCATGACGAGGATGACGATGAGAATGACGACGCCGCTGACAAGCGCGCTGAAAAGCAAAACTAAAATGAAAGACAACCAGCTGAGGAAACGGATTTAAGTAGTGGCTGTGCCACTGAGAGAGAACAATGGCAAATTGCGACAAGGGTTGCCACCAAGGGGGCGGTGGGGGGCGGTGTGGTCCTGCCTGGTTTCATGCTACTTAGTTATAACTGCAATTCAGGCAAACCAAAGTGCTAAATGAAAATTGTTGGCAGCGGCGCAACGAAATGTGAATGCCCTTTAATTAACATAAGTAAGAAAAAATTAAAGAGGGCAAAATAAAATAGCCAAAAATAATATTTCTACTTAAGAATGAAGAATGCAAGTTCAACAGAAAAGAACTTGCCAACTTATATTATTTTCTTCTTTTCTTTTAAGTCTACTTAAAACCACTTCAGACATTTATAAATGTATGTCATTAAATATGTTTAAAATCAGGTTAAAATTTTTGACAATAAGTTAAAACAATTTATGATATACTGTACAACAAAATGGCAGACACATAGTTATATACTTATATTCTATTTAATGTATATTTTTTTTACATTTTCTCGTTTTTTGCCTGTGCCGTGTAATTACGAGCGCATTCTTTTCACAGTCATTAAAAATGACAAATTCCGGCCACAACAGCAAAGTAGGACGCCCCAAACACGGGAAAGGGACAGCAATAGGGTTGTGTTAGTGGAAGGGAGATGGGCGGCGAACTGAAGACCAAGTGAAATATGCTTTCGTGCAGTTCACGCGCTTAATCGCATTCATAAAACTCAGTTTTACGACTTTCGGAGCATAACAAAAAATAAAAAAAAAAAAAAATAAAACACACAGACGAAAAGAAAAGGAAAAGGTTTTTAATGCGTAACTTTTGGTCGGCAATCCGGGGTCGGGAAGGGGCGTGGCTCGCGCGCACGGCAGGGCGGCCGTAAAGGGTTACGCATCAGACGATTTAATGTGCAAAAGATTTCATAAGGCGAAATTAATGTGTGAAGTACCCAACGCCCCAAAGGGCGTGGCTGCGAAATGAAAGAGGCGCAATATACACATTTAAATTTCAGGTACGCATTCAGTTCCACATCCAGAGCCATTTCCACCTGCCGTTCCTTTCGCTTTCCTTTTTATAATTGCTAGTGATAGGCGCGTTCTGGAAATGAAAGCGTTAATGAAATTACAAAGTGTGATTATTGCCCCGCAGGTGCGTGAATAAATCCAGCGCCCCGAGGGCAGCACCTGAATGTCCTTGAATGGGACGTTTACAGGAATTCTCCTGGGCAAAAACTGTGCATAAATTGCTCTAAGTTAAATATTAAGCTGCATTTGTCTCCAATGGGAAATCGAGCAGACAGTTAAACAAGCTGACGAGATTTTAAGTGTGATCTACTTTCATAATACAGGAGTTGTGACTTGTTTAGATAATTTAAAATATTTTTTTTTATTTATTTCAAAAGTTGGCTCAATATTCAAAATGCTTTCCAGTCTTCTCAATTTTCTCATTTTCGTGTATTTTCCAAGGCCTAACAGTTGCAGGTACACGTGTGTGGTCATAAAGAATGGGATTTGAATTTAGAATTGCATTTGATTTGCAGCTTGCCATAAATATTTGCCAGCTGCAGGAAAAAAACTTGATTTCTAAAAGCTAAAATTGCGCAGAAAAAGCAATAAGATCAATAAAAGTTAGGCAATTAGGCTGACTTCGGTCTGGACTGTGCCTGCCCCCAAAGCATTTAAAGGCCCAAACAATGCACAGCAGGTGGCAAGCAATAGGCAAACGGCAAACGGCAAACGGCAAACGGCAAAAGGAAAAAAGGCAGCTGCCAGAGTTGGCCAAGTTAACGTTGAGCAAACCAGGCCCATTGTTTCCACTTTTGTGCTGTACAATGCACGCGCACTTTCAGCTTGTTCAGCTGGCTAAAATACATACATCAGCAAACACACACATACACACACACACTCGCACATATATTCGATATGAGATATGAATAAACATCGTTCTTTGGGCTGCGTGCATTTCCATTAACTTTGTGTACTCAACGAAGCGCATGAATATGTCAAAATGCACTCACGAATACCAATCTTATATTTCTCTAGGTAACTTGAAAAGCAAATTTCAACGTGTTCTGCAAAAGAATTTCGTTTATGCCACATAAATATGTATTACTTATTTAAATAGTCAACACTTGAGATTTTAAAGTGTTGCTTTGTTAAACTTAGCAAATACTTTTATAACTTCCCTTATGACTGGTCAAAGTTGAGTAAAATTTGGCTGAAACTAATACTTAGAACATGGTCAATTTCCATGGTTGCTTAGCAGGACAACATATGGCAACCAACGGGTTGTGCTTTTGTATTGTTTTCAGTTGCCACTTGAAAAAGAGCAAGACAAAACAAAAATCATATTTCAAAGAATGAGAAGCGCAAATGAAATTGCCAAGACGAAAGTTTTACGACAGTTTGACAAGAGCAACAGCTACAAAATGGCTGCTGCTGCTTCAACTTCAACTCACATCGCATCGCATCGCATCGCATCGCATCGCATCGCATCTCATTTCATTTGCACTTGAGCTCTTTGTTTCTCTCCATTGAGAGTTGCACTCGAGCAGAGCTGGGAACAGCTTCAACATGATTGAAAGTAAATGTTGGCGAAATCGAAGCCAGCTGCCAGTGTGGAATACAAAGCAGACTCGCGTCTCCAGCTGCAGTCGACAACGTTGCGTATGTGCAATATTTCAAACAGCATTAGAAACTCATGTCAAAATGGCAGCCTGTTTAAAAATGGCGCTCGTTAAAAGCACAACAGCGCAGCAATGCACAGACAGACAACAACATCAACAGATGCACACACTAATCGAGAGTACCCTATATGTAAGTTCTGTATAGTGTATAAGTTAAGTTACTTATAATTTGAACAAAAGTAAACAATTTCTTTTAGTAAGAAGCTAACTCAATATTTTATGATACCCAATATAAGTGTTGACTTTAGTTTTTAACTATATAAAAAGCTAAACCGATCAACTTAAATGTACCCTATCAAATAAATACATAATCAGTATTTAAAGGGTATTTTCAAGTTAATCCTTTTCTTCTTAAGAATTTTCTTTTTTTATTCCTTTTGCAGTTTTTGCTTGTTGGCAAATTAATGACAACATGGCGCAGGCTTTTTCATGTCAGCGCGCAACTTCTGTGACTTTTAATTCCGCAGCAGGATATGCAGCGATAAAGCTAACAATTTGCATTGTTAAGGACACGACTTCAACTTAAATAGGGTAAATACTTAAAAGCACGCTCAAAGGAACGAGAAATGCGTGTACATTGTAGATGAATATCTTCAGTTCAGTAAATTATGCTTCAAGACTGTCAAATATATGTATTATAAGGAGAATGAATTAGTTAAATTTTGTTAGATTTAAATTTAAAAAAAAAGTTAAGAAATGTTTTATTCAGCAACATTTTCTATCTTCTTTCGAACTTTACTAATTTGTTGTCGTTGAAAATTTAAAACCTCCAAATCAATTTTTAATCGATTTCGCTGAATGCTTGGGACAAAAGTTGCTGAGTTGATTTTTTTTTTGTTGTTTTTTTGGTTTGTTATTTCGCGTTGGCTGCTGCCATTTTGTTATTTATTGAAAGCACGAAGAAAAAGTTTTGCCGTTAGCCGGCAAAGAAAAGTCTCAACGGTGCGTCTAAACCCTTTGCGTGTGGCAAGTTTAACGGCTGTTAACGCGGCAACTTTATCAACTGTGGGGCACGTGCGAGCGGCTCGGCAAAAAAAGGCAGCCGTTGACATTGATTTGGGTTGCGGCGTTGATTCCGGGCCCCTCAGGAGAAAGTAACCCATTTATTTACTTGAAGTTTTGCGCGCTATTCTGGGCTCATTTATATTTGGGCGACTGGCTTTTGGGTCGCTACTTCAAAATTGTTATGCGGAAATGTGGCACACGGTGTGTTGCAGCTCTGTGTGGCACGTCAAACGCCTGCCACGACTGCACCGATGCTGGATGCTGGATGCTGCAGCGCTTAATAAGCAGCTTACAACGTTGTGCAGTCAGTTTGTCACTCATTTTGCTTCATCATGCAGTAAGTGTGTCAATGTAACTGTCATGCCTACCAAACACACACACACACACACTCACAACACTACAAAAGCCAGCCTCCTCCCCCAACCCCAGCCACGCCCACCTCCTAGCTGCCTCTTTGCAACATGCCTCGGCACTCTTCTATTTGTACTGCTGCTTAGTGCAAAACTTGTCATTTGCAATTTCAGCATTTTTTTTATATACCCTTACGGTGGGTTACCTTAAATTTGTCATGAAGTATATTTTACACTAAAGAAAACATTTTTTAATTAAAGTACACAAAATTTCTACATATTCGTAATTATATATTTAAAGAATGCGAAAAAGTTTTACATGTGAGCTTCCCAAATCCATATTAAGTACTCCTCCCGGATTTCAAACTCCAATAACTTTGGCAAAACTTAACCGATTTTCATGTTTGATACCATTTTGATCATAGTTTATCCCCTTTCTTTATTCTACATCTAAAGTTTCCTGATTTTTTTATTTTTATTTTTTTCGACTTTTTTCTGAAAAAAACACTGTACTCCCCCCTTATGAATTTTGGAAAAAATTTTTTTTCAAAAATTTGGAATCTCTCAATTTTATTTTTAATCGATTGCTGGTATCATAATTAGTCTAAAAATCAACTTTAAAAATATTTCTGAGGGGGTCAATTTTTTCTGCAAAAATCATGCGAAAAACGGGAAAAAATTTGACATGTAAAGTTCCTAAGTCCCTATAAAGAGTATCTCCCTGACTTTGAGCCCCAATAACTTTTCCAAAACTTAACCAATTTTCATGTTTGATACCATTTTGATCATAGTTTATCCCCTTTCTTTATTCTACATCTAAAGTTTCCTGATTTTTTTGTTTATATTTCTTTCGACTTTTTTCTGAAAAAAACACTGTACTCCCCCCTAATGAATTTTGGAAAAAATTTTTTTTCAAAAATTTGGAATCTCTCAATTTTATTTTTAATCGATTGCTGGTATCATAATTAGTATAAAAATCAACTTTAAAAGTATTTCTGAGGGGGTCAATTTTTTCTGCAAAAATCATGCGAAAAACGGGAAAAAATTTGACATGTAAAGTTCCTAAATCCCTATAAAGAGTATCTCCCTGACTTTGAACCCCAATAACTTTGCCAAAACTTAACCGATTTTTATGTTTGAAACCATTTTGATCATAGTTTATCCTCCTTCTTTATTCTACATCTAAATTTTCCTGATGTTTTATATTATTTTTATCGGCTTTTTAAAAATTTAGAATCCCGATTTTATTTTTTGATTAAAGTGATATAATGTATGTTGCTGGTTTTCAAGCTTAAATATGTCTTTCACTTGCCTGTACGAGTAAGAGTATTTACAATGCGACAACTTTATGTTGGGCTCATCGTCTTGTTACTGCTGGCAGCTCGCGCATATTTTGCATGCAAATTTCCCATTATGCCCCACTGCCCTCCCACCTTGCCACCTTGCCCCCGTGTCGCGTAGTTGTGCTGAGGTTATGTGTAAACTAAGTGCTTGTAAATGGTATAATGCTGTGCCTCGGCATTTAATGCACAAGTTTATTTTTTTTCTACACTCAACGTTTTTAAATTGTCAGCAAAACTTGCGCAAAAATTCTACCTAAGTAAACAAATTAATTTGGGACCGTCGACATTTTTTATGCACATTTTTTTTTAAACCATTAAAAAGGATTATGTGCTCAACATTTTTTCTGCTCCTGTTTTTTTAATATTATCTTTCATTTTTAATTAAAAATTTATGTGCCTTAAAGATGAAATTAAATGTTTGTTGCTCGCTTATTTCGCTTTCTTTCCGTTTTTTTATCGATTTTTTTTTGTGGGCCTGTCTATTTTTCATGCGTATACGTAATTTGATATAGTATTTCAACTGTGATTTTTAAATTAAATGCAATCGTCGTCACTCAAACGAGTGATAAAAAATTTACAATGCCATGTAAAAAGTGTGCGTATAAAAAAAACATGAAAAATAAAATGCGGCACTAAAAAAATCAAATGAAAAGGTAGACGCAGGATGTGCAGGATAAAGCAGCAGAAAGTGTGCAAACAGGAGTTGAATGAAGCGCTGCAAAAGCCTAAAAATAAACAGCGCCAGTGGCGTTCATAATGGGGGGCAATGACTCAGCAAAAACAAATTGTTCACCAATTTCTTTATTCAAAGTTATTATTTAAAAATTCCGTTTTTTTTTAAAGGAAATAGTCTGAAAAGAAAAAATATAGGAACTAAAATTTTAACGAAATTTTACATTTATAGATACCCTTGTGCAATTAAAAAAAAAACAAAATGTAGATATACGTACATATATAAAATTCCATCATTATAATAATCATACATTGTATAATTTAACAAAAACTTTATTAAAAAAGTTTTTGTATTTCCTCGAAATTTACAAACCCAATTTAATACATATTTTTTTTATGTTTCACATGAGGGAATTATTATTTTCAAAGCTACTTAATTCATATGAGACTATGGGACAAACAGGGAAAAAAATTTGTGCACAATCGATGACCCAGTTTTAAATATAATGTTTTTCCATTTGATGTTTTTAAGCTTCCCTCGGCGACAGCAGCTGCTCCAATGGCATAAAGGACACCAAAAAAAAAAAAAACAGCAGACTTTTAATATTTGATGAGCTGCTGTGCCCCTACGCCAACCCCTGCCCCTGCCCCTACCCCTGCTCCTGTCTCTGGCGCGGGGCACGTGCCCTTGCCAGGCAAGGTTTTCAATTAAATTTTCACAATTTTCCGTTTGCTGAGGCCGCCCACTCAAGAGAAATGGCTTATGCGATAAATATCATGACAAATACTTCCGCGCACAGCTTTGGCGGCTCCATTTTTCCTTTTTTTTTTATTATTATGGCGCGCCTACTTAGGCAGCAGCAAAAGGGGGGGCGGGCGGTGGGAAAGGCAGACGCACGACTTCCGTTTGGCACATGGAAATGTTGTCGCAAGTGGAGCAGCCAAGCTGACGCCTACTTTGCTGTTGTTGTTCTTATTGTTAATGTTAGCAATTAACATGTTTTCAACACTTGCCGGCAACGAGACACACACTAAAGTTGCATGACTGGCAACTGGCCACAATGGCATCGCCTGCAGCTTGTGGCACGCCTCGGCTGCCACTTGACGCTGGACGCGTAAATTGCACGCACACTTCACTCCACTCAGAGCGATGGCAAACAAGGAGCAGCAGGTACAGGACTAACGCCAACGGAAAAGGCGCATTGTCTGTCGCCGTTTGCTGTGAAGCATGCAACAATAAATGTAGCACGTTGCACAGTGGTGAACAAAGCCAAGACTACTTTAGAAAATATAACAATTGAATCGTTCAACTTGCCCCACTGTGCCGCACGTTGAAGTTGAAGCTGTTCGCCTGTTTGACTTTGTCATTAGCAAAAACAAAACGAAACGAAACGAAACGAAAGGAAAGGAAGCCAAGTGAACACTTTAAGGATTTATGCATTCTCCTAGCGCATTGTCCTGCCTTATGCAACCTCTCATTAAAGTTTGAGGCCGCATTGTTGCATTGTCCGCAATTATTGCAGCAGCTGGCCAAGAAGACGACGAGAAAACTTATTTACAATTTAACTGTCGTCTGTTTTGATATTGAATAAAAATGCAAAACTCCAACTCTAACTCCAACTCGAACTTGAACAGCAGCAGCTGGCAAAGCACAGAGCACTTCCTGTCGTCACTTAGCGCCTCTGTTATCCTTTGCCTCGTCCCGCTGGCCAAATGCAATTGCACAATTTCCAATTGTGCGCAAAATGTTGGCCGAAATTCTACATAAATTGTTTTGGCAACAAGTCAAGAAGAAGCCGGCAAGCAGCCGGATTGGATGACAGGCAAAGCAGCCGAGGCTGGCACTGCCCAAAGACGGAAGTAGCTCAACGGAAGCTGCCAACCAGGGCGCAGATCAAGCCAAATAACTGTACACTGCCACAAAGCAGTGGGCACTTAAATGTTATTCAACTGCAACTCAAGTTGCCTACACAGAAGAAGGCAGCAGGATCTCATCATCTTTATCTATCCATATTTATTTTAATAAACTTTAGTACTACCAAAGTTACTCTTGTAATTTTTTAATTATACTTACCTTCAAATATTAACTTTCCATTCTCTTTAAGAACTTGCGGCATTTGGCAGAATTTTCTAAATAATTGCACAGAGCCTTATTACCCATGCCATTGCCATGTGCTAGGCCTAAGTCCTGGATGCTTGGCCTCCGGCCCAGGGCCAGGACCAGGACCAGGGCCAGGGCACTTATGGGCCGGCCATGTAACAGGTTGCCTGCACATTGCGTAGGAGATTAGGCAGTCAGAAGTGTAGCAGCTGCTGCCACAGTTGCCTTCGCATTGCTTTTACCCTTTTCGGCCGGGGTCAACATCCCTGCTTGCCAGCCAAAGGCAAAGGCAAAGGGGGAAGGGGAAGGGAGGGGGGGGGGTTCATTTGTAAGCCATGTCAGTCAGGCGTACGAACAAGCGGACGGACGGGCTTAAGCCCTCGACCTGGCACAGCACTTGAGCTCCTTCGAAAAAGGTGTGCCACGCCCACAGGTTCTGGGAAAGGGGCGCGTACGCTTTTGTACTTTGCAAAAAAGCAAATATTTGTATTTCAGCTTGAATGCCTGAACGATTGAGCTGAGAGCGAAATTTGAACTGTAGCAAATCACACGCGTTTGATTGATTGATGATTCGGCAGAAAGATTACCCCGCAACCCCCCACTCCACGCCACTCCCCTTCGCCTTTACAGGGTATACACATTTAATATTTATACAAAAAAAAAAAATAAAAGAAACACAAAAAACAACAAGCGCAAAAGAAATATCAAAAAGCAAGCGAAAAGTTGAACGCACAAAAGCTGATCCCCCATTGTTACAGCTTCCCATTAATATGCATTGCCGATAAGGCGAATAAAGCAAACCCAACGTGTTGCCAACCTTCTATTCTGTACCTCTATCTGCCGTTCTGTCTGTCTGTCTGTCTGTCTTTTTGTCTGTTTGACGCGTTGGCAAATCAAACAAACGCAATAAATCAAAGCAAACGAAATGAATTTTGATTGTCATTGATTTATGTGCATTGCAGTTGATGGCAACTAACTTGGCTAAGAAGACACGCCCACAGCTCACGCAATAATGCGATAGATAATCATGACAGGCGACTTTAAATGCCCTGTTAAGAACGCCAGCAGCTTAGGGTATGCTTCAGTTAAACTTCAACAAGTTAATTCCAACAAAGAAAAACTTTACCATTAAGTAGCATAACAATAAATTACTAATTTTAATTAGGCCTATTATGAAATATAATTGTGGCAATTAAGACAGTTTATAAAAGTTTTAAAGGCACTATAAGCAAAATTTGTATTGCTAAAAGTCAAATAATAAAGTTAAAAACTGAAATCCTCACCAAATAAACTTTTAAAGTAGCAGCCATAGAATTAATTCTGTAAATAGCAATTTCTTACTTTATTTAATTCTGAGGTATATTTACACTTACATTTTTAACAATTCCCAAACAATTATACAACAATAGTAAAACTTACTTGAGTAAGATATTTTATTTTTTTTTTGCTCAAGTATTTCAAAGCTGGAATTCGACTGGCCGAAACTTTTGTTATTGCCATTCCAGGAATACAGCTCAAAGGCAAAGAAGTCCTTTGTGTGCGTCTTGCCGGCAATTTGGCTATTTGACTAGCTGGGAGAGACCTTGTAAATATAGTAATATTTCATTAAATTGCATTCCACAGCAAGGGGTTAAAAGCACAATAACTTGTTGCCAGCTTTTTAGGCGTGGGTGTCATTTGACTGCCGGAATGGCGAAATTCTCGTTTGCTGGCACGTTTCTGTTTCGGGCTGCGCTAATTGTGAAAACTTTCAATTACAATAAAACAAATATTAAAGCCAAATGTCTGCGGCATGCGGAAAACGCGTCCGTCTGTCGTTTGCGTCAGTTCGTCAGGCTGCCAAGTGAAAATTACATTTCAAATGTTACTGGCCTGTCAGCAGCTTAGCGTTGCTTTTGTTGTCGCTGTCGTTGTTGCTCATTGGCCTACGTGACCCGGCAAAATTAATGCTGATGGGCTGGTTGCTGGTGTATGAGGTGGGCGTGGCTGCATAAATTATGAGCCACGAACTTTGAATGGCGCCGAAAAACAAGTGCTTGAGCCTATTTGGTAGTTCTGATGATTACGGGGCGTATGAGTGATATTAATTTAATGCCCAGATATATTCACACAAACCCAAACAAACACTCGCACTGTAAGTAGTTATGCAAATGTTAAGCACACAGCCGCCTTTTGACCTGAAAAAGTCAATACCAACAATCCTGCCACATGGCCACAGCACAAAATTCACACACACACACACACACACGCACACATGGCACAGTCATGCATATGTAGATGCAAATACTTACACCCATGCAGACCAAAAACAACGAAATGCTGAGCACTCGACTTATTCGTTTGCCAGCTGAGCCTGTCACAGGTGACAAAAGTTACGCAATTAAATTCAAAGGATAATTGTAACATTCAAATTTATGATTTCAATAAAAAAGAATATATTAAAAAAAAATTTCACTTAAATAATATAAACATACCTTATTTTCTCATGTCTGTCCATAACGTTGTTGACACTTTTGTCGGCTGGCGTCTGGTCGCCGTGACTCCTGGGGAACCCCCAACCAACCAAAGAAAATCGAATTGCGAGAGTGTAAACTTAATTAAGAGCACTGCGAGGCGAGTTGATTTTGTTTGATTTACGCGCCAGCAGTCCTCATCTCTGTAATTATTTAGTCAGCGTCGCTTGTGTACATATTAAGCTATATATATGCATATATTCTATATATGTATTGCCGAGAGGTCAAAGGTGCTGAGTAGGCGTCAAGCGGTGACCAGCTGCCGCTGATTACCCGCCAGCAGAAGAGGAGAGTGAAAAAAAAAGCGTGCAAGAAAGGACGCAATCCCTGGCATTTCATGGCTCATTAGGCATGCACATACGTTTGCACCCGCGCCAAGTAGCACAAAGCCCCAACACGCCAAGCTGCCAATACAAGGAATTCCCCCCCCCCCCCCCCTCCACCCTTGTGACGGGACGTGGACTTCCCAGCCAGCGCTCCCTGCTGGCAGCAAATTCAATTTTCTACGACGCCGATTTGGTTTCCGCACGTCTTCAGCTATCGTCGCCGTCTACACAGCGCTGCCATGAATATAGTTATAGCCACGGCAAGTCGCCAGGTCCGTCTGACTGTGTCTTTGTGTCTGTGAGTGTGGCACTCGATACCGATTGCGCAGCAAAAATAAATGATAAGAATCTGTGTGCGCGCGCTTGCTCATGAATTACAAATCGCATAAAGGATTTGCCACTGGCTCAAGTCAAGGCAGGACCTTCAGTGCAGCAGCAGCAACCAAAATGCAACTTGTTTGTTCTGCAAAACAGTGCTGCCCATTTCGTTTGTTTTTCGTTAAATTTGGCTTCTTTTTCTTACAAAAAAGTCAGTTGTATGCTAAAAAAATATAGACAAACTGTTAGTTCTAAGTGATTTATCTAATACTAAGCTGTTTAATGTGCCTGCCATCCATTAATTTTCCAAGCATGCCGAGTTTCTTTTTACCAACGCTAAATTACTTTGTGCAACTCACTTCAACGTACGTATACGTAATAAATTTGTTAAAATCTTACCTGAATATGTGGCAACAATATAAGGCATTTTTTATCCAATCTAAAGCTGTGCAAATTTAAATTCTATATTTATTTACCTCTATATTGGTTTAAGTAAAATAAATGAAAAGTGTGAATATATAAACCAAATGTAACTAAACATAAATTCTCATGAAATTTATATTTAGCTTTTTTTCATGGTAAATTGAGCACATTAATCAAATCTAGCCCTTTTTTCAGTTCAAGCTTGGCAGCACAAAACCAAAAGCAAACTAAAGGATTTGCTTTAATGAATATGAAAATGCATTTTCCGGCTGTGTGTTTACGTTGGCAAGTGGCAGAGTTTTGAAATTCGAGTGCTTGTAGCTCTCAATTGGCTTAAGTTAAAGTTAAACAAATTCCCATTAAGAAACATTGCGAAGTGTTTTTTTTTTATAAAATGTAGAATTTATCAGCTGCTTTATTATGACTAAATTGTCTTAGGACTAGTTGTTTAATCGATTATTTATTTATATGTTGTTTATAAGAATCAGATTGTTGAGTTCTCCAGCATTTTTTATTTACGACTATATATATTTAAAGCTAATTATTATAATATATACAATTGTATTGGTAATTTTTACATTTGCAGTGAGAAAAAGTTTTTTATTCGTTTTTGTAGAAAAAATTATTATCACCGTTTTGTTTTATTTCGCTTCGTTTTTATACTTTGCTTCTTTGTCGAAATAGAAATTCTAGTAGAATTCTTTATGTGTACATTTTCAGTATCGTTTTGTAGTATGCTTTTAGGAAAATAGCCATCTAACACTCTAAGTAGACTAGTTCATGAAACTTTACAATAGATTATTGTTCTTGGTATTGTTTGCTTCTTATTGGTATTATATAGAAATGACAAGTTTATAATACAGAATAATAACTGGAAAAAGATTTCGAGTTAAAGGCAGGCCATTCCTTGAGGAAAATAGTACAATAAATTGGGATACTTTGGTTTACAATTCTCAGAAGAAAACGCAGAAAAAATTGTATTACATTTATGTTCTTTTTTTTAATAATTTTGTAGTTTACAGAACAGCCATTTATTTGGGATTAAATGTATAAAAAGCATTTGCGGCAGTCGTTTTTTTTTGGTAAGTAATTCATACATTTATAAACTAACCTTATATGGCGAGTAAAAGTTTATTTTCTATTATGAGCACAATTCACATCTGTGTTTAATTGTTATGCTGTTGTTGTCTTTGTGTGTGTCAAATCCTAGAATTTTACAAACTTCTCAAGTTGCGCTCATAAAATATGCTAAGGCCACATTTAATTTTATCTTCTTTAAGTATAATACTCTAAATTAGTTTCTTGAGCTGTTTTCTGTTTCATGAATTTTGCGAATGGTGCGAAAAAAAATGAGCAAACAAAACAAAATATGATTGAGGTGGAAAAAGCGTAAAGCGAAAATTTAATGAAGCGACAATCATTTATATTATGTACACATTAATTATGACAAATGAGCGGAGGAGAAAAGCGCCAAGAGAAAGGCGGGCGGAAAAGGACTGTGAAAATTTGTCGAACTGCGTAAATAAACTTAATGAGCCATTATTTAACATAGACCGCAAAGACAAACAATGGGAAAGGTGCACGTTGAAAATATAATGGAAAAGGGCTGCAGGAATTTGCACAAAAAATAATGTTTGAATTTAATGGCAGAAGAGTGTGACTATTATAAAAGCATTTAAATTAAGGTAAGTAAGGTCCTTCCATCAGTTAGTAAAGGTTTAAACACAGCTTGGAGTGGAAGAGTAATAAGTGAAAATACGAGTTTGTAATTAAAAATGAGGATTTATGCATTGAATTGAAATAACAAGAAATATATTTAAACTACGAAAAGTGTGAAAGGACTTGAGCAGAAAGGAAAGTTTGATTTAATTAAGGTTACGTTTGGCAAAGGACATGTTTATCAAATGAAAGCCATTGAAATTATGGCAGAAAGGACATATGAGATTCGAGTAATATAATACAAAATAAGCTGCAAGGAAAAAGCTCTTTATGTTTGTAAGTGAAATGGCAGCAGTAAATAAATTGAATTAAAGTATTCATATGTGAAATGACTTTTTTTTTTAATCAAATCGTATGTAAAGCTTTGTGGTATTTATATGTAAAGGAAATCCAAGAATGTTGTTGAATGAAAAAGATAACAAAAGAATACAAAACAAATACAACAGCCAGAGAAAGTAAACTATTAGAATAATTTAATAAATATTAAAAGAAAGAAAAGATCGATTGGAATTAAAGTATATTTTGCGCTTTAAATGTAAATACAAATAAAGGCAACATGGAATTGATTGAAAGTAAATGCAATGTGAATAAAAGTGAATATGTCAACGAGCTCCTTTCGAGTGTTTACTTGTAATCAATGTTGTCTAACCTAGCAGGATAAGCGTAAGAGTAGCTTGGCTATATTCTAATCATCATAGTTACATATATACAGCCTATAACAAATGTATATTTGATGCAAAAAACTAAAATTAAAGACTGTCAGGTGAGCTGAGGGCTACAGGTGATTATAAGTGAATGCGTGTGTGTGCGTGTGTGTGTGTGCGCGTGTGTGTGTTGCATATTCCCAACGGGAACAAGCCGAGCTGGATGCGCTTTATCACGCCACAACGGTAGATATTGTTGATGGGTGATGCGATAAGGCGGCGGCGGCCGCCGTGTGATGACGATGATGATGTTGATGATCCGGATGAGGTGGATGGGCTTGATGACGAGTGTCAGCTTGGGCGGCGACATGTTCGCGCTGATGTGCATGATGGGAAATGTGATGGACCGGAAAGCTCCACAGTGCAAAAGGCATCTGCTGTTGCACCAACAAAAGCAGTTGGCGTAATTTGTTGGTCGTTGTTGTTGTTGTTGTTGTAGTTGTCACCTTGCTCCTCGTCGTCGTCGTTGGTGTTGTTTTTGTAGTTATTGTCGTTGCCGTTGTTTCAGTTGCAGCTGCAATCGCATCTGCAGCCGGAGCTGGAGCATCGCAGGCCGCACCGATGCCGCCCCGCGACACCGGCACCTGCTTGGCGCACCGCATCTGCAGCATCTGCAGCTCGCCGCGTCGTCATTCATCCCAGAGGCACTGTTGTTTTTGCCGCACATAATAGGTGAACTGTGTACACTTGCGGCAGGTCTTAATGCCGCAGCGATAATTCGTCTGCTGCTGCTGTTGCTGCTGCTGGGCGCCGGACGTGTCGCCAGCCAGCCCTACGCTCTTGCCCTTGCAGTACTTCAGTCCGCACGGATACCAGCCGATGCAGGTCTCCAGCGTGCAGAGGCACGGCGCCCACAGGCTGCTCACTTGGTTGCAGCGTGTGGAGAGGGCGTCGGGAAATTTTTCGGTTGCCGCCTCCAGGCTGGAAATCGACGAACCTAGCCGTGACACAATACAAACACCGCGACGAGTTGGCCCAAAAAGGAATGCAACCAAAATGCACAAACACAAAAGAAAGCAAACAAAAAATGTTCAAGTTAAAGTTGGTTAGCAAATTTTTCAACAGCTCGTTAACAGTTTTCCCATTCGATATGTGACCAGGCTAACAGCAAAGCGAAAAAACCTTTAAAGTGTCCTAGGGTATTCACTGTAGTTTGCAGATAAATTTTATAAGCTAGACTGGAAAACCTAAACAGAGCCTAACTTAAGCTGACTATTATTTATCAGATTTGCTCCACTATTAAACAGCAGCATTAACATATATAATTTACCTAGTATTACCAGACTTTTCATTATAAATCCTGTATTTTCAATTATTGTTATACAAAAACCCTTTAAACCTTTTACGTTAATTTAATTTTCCCTAAGTGAAATTTGAGAACTCCTAATTAATGCATTATTGCACTTCAGTGAGTGTGAATCAATTGAAAACATGTTAATGGCTGCTGCTGGACGCTAATTAAATAATAATGGGCAACAACACTCACCTGGCAGCTCCGCCCAGGCTTTCAGATCGACGTCCCTCGCATAGGTGGCATCGGTGGCCTCCGCGCAGAGCGACTGCAGATGCCGCGTGATGGGCAGCGACCGGTTTAGCTGGACCCAGCTGCTCATGGTGTAGGTTTCGCGGCCCTTGTCCTCCTCGGGCGTCCGTATGGTGTGGGGATTCTTCTGGCGCAGCTTGGCCATCGCGTCCGAGGAGATGAAGTCGCCCTTGTTGAATTTAGTGGCGAAGCACATGACTTGATACTGGCTCTGGCCGCGTTCCTCCTCGCCGAGTACCAGGGCCTTGAGGATTTGCACCTCCTGGACAAAAGGGAAGGAGAGAAAGAGAGTTGTTGTAGTAGTTGTTGCTATTGTTGCTTACAGTTGTATTTCAAATGTAATTTTAACTCAATTGGCCACCTACGTTGCGAAAGTCGATGAGCTGCGTGATGAGGGTGCCGTCGGTCTTCTGAAACTCCAAGGTAATCAAATCCTCGCCAATATTCGACGTAATGCTTTCCTGTATGACTTCGCCGCCCTGCGAATGAAAGAGAGAGAGAGAGAGAGAAAGACGCAACAAGTGTAAGTAAATTGCAACTAGACTCCGTGGACTTTTCTGTGTAACCTGCTAGAATATTAATAGAGACGCAGGATGGTGGCCCAAGACGTCGCTGCCAGGACACAAATTAGCTGTGACTGTCGCAGCAGCAATGTGACACGGCCATGAACCAAATTAGAGTCAAGAGAGTTGCGAGAAAATAGTAAAAATGCACAAGTAAATAATACAAAGGTGGAGATGGAGAAAAAACGAAACGAGATAAGGGATTTTGAACTCGACGCGCGGGGGGTTTATCACCAAAAGTAGTTCAACAACATGACAAGTAGAATAAACAATAACAACAGCAACAACAGCAAGCACACAAAGACTTGTACTCACACATGCGCAGCCCAGTGGAACTTTCGCGGGTGAAAAGCGAACAGAAAACAGCATACTTTTTCATATGCAGCAGAAACTATTTATAGAAAAAATTAAAAAAGAAACAGTTCTTATTGATTTAAAAAAAAAAAACGCAAATAGAAATCTGACTAATTCTTTTATTTCATTAACGAAAATAAAGTAGTTTTCATTTCTTTATGTTTAGCACCACAAATTAAAAAAATGCTCAAGGCTTTTTTTAGTCTCTTAATATACATGAAAATTCTACACTGAAATTCATTTACATATCATTCCAATGTCGAATGCCGAAAAGTTCAGCTGGTATGCACGTGTGAACATGTACTAGTGTGACTGTGTGTGTGTATGCGTGTAATGTGGTCTGTTTGTGTATGCATTGCCTTTGTATGTTTGAACAAAGCGAATGTAAACAAAGCTCACGCAGAGAGCAAGAGCTACAGCGACGTCAGCAGCGACGCCGACAGCGTCAGACATTTTGGGGCCAGGGACAGCAACAAAAACAGCAGCCCGCCATGTTAAAGGATGTCACATGTAAACAAAAAAACAACAGCACAGAAAGCCAGAAACGCTTTCTCTCTCTAGCGCGCACACACACACGTATAGATTCAATGAATGTGCTGCTTTTGTTGTTGTGCGCGAGTTTTTGGCAAATGTAATCTAAAATTTATAGAAAAGCCAAAACAAATGTCAATATTATGATGCCCTGTAAGCCACGTGCATAGCAAAAAAGCAAACATCAGAATAAAACTTAAATTGGCGAAGATAAAAAGTGAATAATGACAGTGACTTGCACAGATGACGGGCGCACATTGAAAAGTTCAAGGACATAAAGTTCGACATATTTATCAACTGGGCGGAGGAAGGAGCACGGCATCAATTCAATCAATTAATTTTTTAATTAGTTCACAAAGCAATGCAGCAACGAAATCAACACACACATTAAATCGCAGCTGATGCATAACAACAAATGTTTGGGGGAGCTCTCGCTTTCGCTCGCGCTAACAGAACACTCTCTTGTTTTGACGCGCTCAATTTCGAAATTAATGTTCGAAAATAAGCAGCAACAGAAGCAGTGGCGTCAGCGACGGCAGCGCAGCCAGTATTGTGGACGACAAAAGGCCATTTTTGACATTCACATTGGATTTGAAATCATAATTCAAGAGCAAAACTCACCTGATTTTGCACATTAATCAGCAGCTGGGCGTCCACACTATTCGCAGTAAGCAACAAATTGCAGAGCATAAACCAGAGAAACCCGCGACTGTGCCGAAAGAAATGATAACAACTGACCGAGCGTCTGCCGCAGCGTCGGTGTCCCGACAGGCGGCAAGTGTTTAACACGTTTCGGTGCGCCATATGCCATTTCGACGATTTCACCTGCCGAATTCGTGGCTTTTTCGACACTAAGATCATTTCGGTTATTTGCAGTGCACCACTACACTGCACTTATGTTTGCACAAACACTCGATGCAATTCACTTTGATTTCTTTTGTTGTTGTTGGCGTTGGAAAAATACGCGGTGTAATTTAGCTGGTGCCGTCGACGCACGTCCGACCGCTACGAAAGTTTGACGCAGAATAACAACAGCGCAGTCTGCATTAACATAAATTCTCTCTGGACAGCGTGCAGTTTCGCTCATCAATGAACCAGTTGCGGTCTGTTAGCAACAGTGCCGCTCACTTAATTCATTTCACTCAAATGTTGCGGGCGATTATTAGAATATTTGTTCAAAATGCACTAACATGAAAACCCAAAGCAGATAAGTTAAAGATTTTATTTGCTGATTTTGATGACATATACATATGGGAAATTGGAATTTCATAGCTATCGATTCAACAGCTGTTATACTTTGATTGCTCTGCACAGTGTCGCATTAGCAATTTATTGTACGACCTCCACACTTTGTGGCCCACATATCAATTAACAGCTGTTTATTCTTGTATTGCACTAAATTACCCCGAAACGCCTTTCGAACGCTTGTGACGTGTTGTATTTTGTAAATTATGTTGTTTTAACATAATTTAGCTAATTAAATTCTATTTCGTTCACTGGCATTTTAATATTCAAACACCAACAAGATGTTAACGTTGAGGGAGCGGCAAATAAGTACGAAAACTCGACCCAGCGGCCCAAAGCAGCCACCAACTAAAACCCAAAATTTCTGCTTTCGTTCACAGATGCAATTAAGCAAATGCTTAATTTAAACTCGCAGCAGCCAAAGGCGCTGGCAGCGGAGCCCGTATGGAAGATTCTCATCTATGACCGCGTCGGCCAGGACATCATATCGCCCATTATATCCATCAAGGAACTACGCGAACTGGGCGTGACGTTGCATGTGTGAGTAAGCAAATGACGAAGGGGGTCAGGGTTCAGGGTTTAGGTGTCATAAATGAATGAGAAATCAACTGAATGACACTAACATATTTGTAGGCAACTTCACTCGGACCGGGACTCCATACCGGATGTGCCGGCTGTGTACTTCTGCCTGCCGACGGACGAGAATCTCGATCGCATACAGCAGGACTTCTCCAACGGGCTCTACGACATTTACCATCTGAACTTCCTGGCACCCATTACACGCAGCAAGATCGAGAATCTGGCAGCTGCAGCGCTGCACGCCGGCTGCGTGGCCAACATACATCGTGTGTACGATCAATATGTGAACTTTATCAGCCTGGAGGATGACTTCTTCATACTGAAGCATCAGCAGAGTGATCAGCTTTCCTACTACGCTATCAATCGGGCCAACACGCGCGACGAGGAGATGGAGGCGCTGATGGACTCGATTGTCGACTCGCTCTTCGCGCTGTTCGTCACGCTGGGCAACGTGCCCATCATACGCTGTCCACGCAACAGCGCCGCGGAGATGGTGGCCCGCAAGCTGGAAAAGAAGCTGCGCGAGAACCTGTGGGATGCACGTGCCAATCTATTTCACATGGACGCCACACAAGCGGGCGGCGGCGTCTTTAGCTTTCAGCGTCCTGTGCTGCTGCTGCTGGATCGCAATATGGATCTGGCGACTCCGCTGCATCACACCTGGTCGTATCAGGCGCTGGTGCACGACGTGCTCGACCTGGGCCTAAATCTGGTCTACGTGGAAGACGAGGCGACGGGCGCAAGTACGGGCAAGTGAAAGCTTTGGGTAGTTTCATTTAATTTTCACTTTATCGTTTGTATTCCCCTTTTGTAGGCGCTCGAAAGAAGCCCAAGGCCTGTGATTTGGATCGCAACGATCGTTTCTGGGTAACGCACAAGGGCAGCCCGTTTCCCACAGTCGCGGAGGCCATACAGGAAGAGCTGGAATCCTATCGCAACTCGGAGGAGGAAATCAAGCGCCTCAAGACCTCCATGGGCATTGAGGGCGAGTCCGACATTGCCTTCTCGCTGGTCAATGATACGACTGCGATGCTGACGAGCGCCGTCAACTCGCTGCCGCAGCTGATGGAGAAGAAGCGTCTGATTGACATGCACACCAAGATAGCCACAGCAATATTGAACTACATCAAAGCGCGTCGCTTGGATTCCTACTTTGAAATCGAGGAGAAGATCATGTCGAAGCAAACGCTGGACAAGCCGCTGCTGGAGCTGCTGCGCGACGCCGAGTTTGGGCAGTCCGAGGACAAGCTGCGTCTCTACATTATCTATTACATTTGCGCACAGCAGCTGCCCGAACCAGAAATGGAGCGTCTCCGAGAAGCCCTGCAATCCGCCGGCTGCGATCTAACCGCATTGGCCTACGTTCAGCGCTGGAAAGCGATTATGAACCGTTCGCCCAGCACCAGCCAGGCGACACAGTACGAGGGCGGCGGCACCAGAACTGTCTCCATGTTCACCAAGCTCGTCTCACAGGGCAGCTCCTTCGTCATGGAGGGTGTCAAAAACTTGGTGGTCAAGCGGCACGTAAGTCACAAAAAAACAGACTGCGGATAGATTAAAAGCTTACTTTGTTTGACTTCGACTTGTTTTAGAATCTGCCTGTGACTAAGATTACGGAACAGGTCATGGAGTGCCGCAGCAATGCGGAGACCGACGACTATCTCTACCTGGACCCCAAGCTGCTTAAGGGCGGCGATGTGCTGCCCAAGAATCGTGCACCATTCCAGGACGCCGTCGTCTTTATGGTCGGTGGCGGCAATTACATCGAGTATCAGAATCTTGTCGACTTCATCAAGCAGAAGCAAACGTCCAATGTGCACAGACGCATCATTTACGGCGCCTCGACGCTGACCAATGCGAGGCAGTTCCTCAAGGAGCTGTCCGCGCTGGGCGGTGAGATTCAGGCGCCCACAGCGAGTTAGGGGCGGCTGCTTAACTTTCACTGCTGCTGAGCGGCCGGCGTAAACGAGGGCAACAAAACAACAATAACAACAACGACAACAGCAACATGGTGTTGGTTGTGTGCGTGTATGTGTGTGGCTTTTTCTTATATTTTAAGCATATCCAAAAATAAATTAAATGCAAGGCAAAAAGTGGACGGCTCTGAGCCGTGGGCAATTACTCGAAACTGACGCGTAATCCCCGAAGGACAACAAGCAAAAACATGCGTAGCCGCGTGTACAACAACGCGCTAGGGTGGGGGGGCAACAATAACTACACCGGCAACACTACCAATAATAACAACAACGAGAGCCGCGAACTGCGCTCGCATTCTAGGCGCCCATTAACACCAACTTGGCAACGCTTTGATGGACAGCTGACAGACAGCAGTCAACGGCTGCAAAGAGTCGCTGCTGACGACGGCGACAACAATTATGGGGCGACAACTATGCGCGGCACTTGGGGACTGAGCCCTTGCAATTAACACCGAACACTCGAACTATGAATGGAACAGTGGCTCCAAAACTATTTCACGCAGCGCAAATGCAGAGCAACCAGATAATCTACAGGGCATGCAATAAGTCGGCCACTTATAAAAGTTACATAGACGATATACTGGTTAAACTATAAATACATAATAATTGACATATCCTTGTTCAGTTTGTCAAGGGATTATAAATGTTAGCTTGTTTTTTTTCTCATAAATAACCATTTATTTCAAAATTAGTTTGATTATGAAATATTAATATTTAAACTGATAAAAAACAAACCAAACAAATAAAAAGTTTTTCATATTTAAAATAAAAATATAAATAATATCATTAGTTTTTAAATAATATTTTTTGTCACTCTTTAAATCGAATATCTAAAATTTAAATTTATTATATAACAATTACCCTGATCAATCAATAATTTATATTGCTTAATATTACTTCGATTATTTTTATAAATTTTAAAAGCTTTATGAGATACTTATTTAAGTATATATTTAAATAAGTGCTAGCTGCTAGTAAGAGATTATATAGTTCATTATAATTACCATAACAATTGGGTTAATTAATTAATAAGATTACAACAATTACCTGGAACTAACTGGGCCATGTGGCTCTTAGCGGCTTGAAGCTCTGTGCTTTAAGCCATGCGAACGTCAATCAATTTATAAACTTAAATCTCGTTCATTTGGTTTTTTTGTGTGTGTGTGTGTGTTAAGAATTGTTTTGTAGTCCGCAAGAGTTGTTGGATATATATCAGGCAACAACATTGAGTTGGCTAATTAACACTTTTCGTAAATCAGAATTGATGGCCATGTTGAAAGCGGCCCAAAAGATGACGACGACGACGACGACGATGAAGATGATGATGCTGATGCTGATGATGATGATGACGATGACGGCGATGATTATTCATGGAGCGCTACGTTTAAATATTGGTTTTGGTTGGTTCGGGTTGGGTTGGGTTGGGTTACTTCTGGTCCGGCCGTGGCTATCGCTGCGGCTTCGACTGCGGCTACCCGTGGCTACAATTTAAATGTTAACATAAACAAGAGCAATTTAACAAAAGCCCAGGCCCCAAATCCCAAGCCCCCGAAACCCAAAGTGATTTCACGGGTGGTAGAAAAAAAAAAAAAAAAAAAAAAAAAAAAAAAAAAAAAAAAAAAAAACAAAAAAAAAAAAAACAGAAAAAAAAAGAAACTAACAACGCAACATGAAAGAAATGCTACTCGTACAGCCATGAATCGATTATGTGGCCACTGTGTGTATCTGTGGGTGTGTGTGTGTGTGTGTGTAAATATTGTTGAAGCACAGCACAGCGGCGAGGTAGCTGAAAAATGGTCTGAGGCAGCCGTTTCCCACATTCCTGCTGCGAAACATAATGGCTGCCGCTGTCGTCGTCTTCATCGTGGCACATTTATATATGTATATATGTGCATATGTACATATGTACAGCCATGCAGACATATGTACATACATATATCATAATCTTAACAACTCTTAACAAGGCTGAACAAATTCCAAAATTCGAAGAGCCTCGTCAGCGGGCAGAGCCCAACAAAAAGCACAGCCAGTCAGACGGCCACAGAACATCGGACAAAGACTACAAAATGAAGTGGACTCACACACACACACACACACACACACTGAGAGAGGTGGCCTGAGTGAGAGGCACATGAATGGAGTCCAAGTTTTGGGAGCCAGTGCAGCAGCAATAAACCTTTGGCTCTTACTTTGGTCTTCGCAGCGACTTTGGCTTCGATTTGACTCTCAGCTATTGTCGAACTGCTCGCACACGTGAAACGAACTCAATTTGGCTGGAGAACTGATATCAGTTCATCTTTACCTTGTTGTTGTTGTTGTTGTTCTCCTTCTTAACATGGCTTAAATGGCGGCCATTCTGTTGGAATGAAAATAATAATAATCTTAAGTTTGTAATACTTTCTAATGGATATTGGTTGCCCTAAATTAAGCTTGTCTACAATTTCTTTATATACGAAAAGTAAAAGCTTAGAATATAATTCCTAAAGATTTATCAAATCCATTTTGGGGCGAAATCTTTTTAATGTATTTTAATTTACTTCATATCATTATTAATATATATATATAAAAATAAATAAATTATTTTAGTTACTTTTTATTACTTTTTTTTAGTAATCTTCTAAGCTTTTGATATATACAAATTTAATTTTTAAAGTTTATAAATTTTGTAATTCGATCGAATTCATATTTTCTAATGAACTCAGATTTTAATTTAAGCAGTGTTAAGTTTTACATAAACTTAATTTACCGTATTTTAGATTTGAATAAATTTAATAAATAAAATTGCCACAAATATTATATAAAAATAAGATTTTTAAAATTTACAATTAAATATTTACCAAATTTTAACTTCGCCTGCTTTCTGTTAAACAATTGCTTTCAAACTGTTTGACTCTAAAACTGCGCCCCTTTCATATGTTGAACTTTGACTAACTAGCTGATTGTTTGTTGTTGTTATTATTGTTGTTGTGTGTTCAACTGCTGCCGTTGCCGTTGTTTTGTGTGTTATCCTTGTCAGCGTTTTGCTGCCACTGCCGGCGTTGTTGCCACCTTCGGTGGTCCCGGTCCCGGGCGGCATGTTAATTAATCAACCAAATAATAACAGAGCAGCCGAAAAAAAAGCAGGCCAAATATTTGTCGGCTATAAAAGAGCAGCCAGCAGGAGCTGAAGGAGCTGCTGCCCAAGCAGTTGCTTGTTTGCCTTTGTTAGCGGCTTGTTAGCCAGCGAAAAACTTGTATATATGTATTTATATATATATATATAAATTAAAAAGATGATGCTTCATGGCTTTTGGCCATTTCCTGAAATCATAAAAAAGCGCACCAAAAAAAAAAAAACCGTCTGTTGCGTGACGCATCCGCCGCCTGGCCACGCCCATCCAAAGCGAAAGCCAAAGCAAATGCTTGGCGCTCGCATCATTAAAATGCAGCAACAGAAATGCAGCAACTGAAACTGTGCCGCATCCGATCTGCTCGCCATTGAGCTCTGGGCCGGGGTGTCATTATCCTGCCGCAGTCGCTGTCGCTGGCTCTGCCGCAGGCTTTCCACAGGCCGCGCCTAATGGCCACCAACAGCAACGGCAGCAGCCGCAACAGCCGCGACAGCCGCTCCCCGAACAGCTTCATCAAACATAAACAAACACACTGACATCGGCCGACTGACCAATGCTGCCCCGGCACCTCCCCAAACGCACAGTGGGGCAGCACACGCAAAATACGCAACAAATTTTAAATTAGTTAGCTTTTTTATATAATACATCTCTTATCTTTCATTATATGGATTGTGGCTAAATGTTGCATACTTAGGGGCGTGGAAAAAGTAAGCTAAGTTTCTCAAGATAAATATTTTAAATAAATGATTAATTTCTTGTATAGGTTGTAAGGCTGATAGTACTGGGTAATGGTATATTTATTTAATTTTTGCATTTATTTATCAGCTTAAAATTTTTATATAATTTTTTAACAAATATATATTTACAAATAGTTTAAATATTTTTATCTTTATGTATTGTAAGCTTAGAAAACGTTGTAAAAACATAAGAAAAAATGTATATATAGAAGACGAATTAAATATAAAATTAAAAATAAAAATAAAATTAAGTTACCACTTTTCGTTGGTTTTTAAAGTACTTCGCACCACTGTGCCGGGGGATCAACAGCATAAACCCACAACGACGATGACGACGAAGTTGCTTTGCTTTACGATCGCGTATCTCAAGTTTATCGCTTCATTTTCCATGTTTTATGCGCAATTTATGCCGCGTGGTCCCAGCTCCTTCTCAGCTCCACCCCCCTTAGCTCCCCCCCGCTTTCGCGGCCCAACGCTTGGCCGGCCTGTTTTTGGCCAACTGACGCTGTTCTGGCTGCGATTGCACGCACCGCTTTGTCTGCCGTCGACATCGCTAGAAGATACATTCGCATGTGCAAGCAGACAAACAAACATACATACACACATATATATATATATATACATATTCAGAGCCTGGGACCCGCAAAGAGGCAACTTGCTTTTGGCTTCGACTCCAGCCTGCCCCGTTCAGTCATTGGACATAAGTAATTTTGCTGCCTCGATTTCTCGTTCGTTTCATTTTCGTGCATAATAAAGTTGAACTTACATGCAGTTACCTCAACACACACACACACACACACACTTACAGAAAAAAAAAATACCTTGTAACTTGTTCGTAAAGGCCATTAGGCACTGTAAGAGTTGGGCCTTGTAATTGGGTTACAATCTAAATGGCTTGCAAAGTACGAACTTAAGTCTCAGCTAACTATTGATGGTTTAGCTTAATCGGTAATTTCATGTCATTAAAATAACTGAACAACGTGGCAACCAGGCTAAGATCTGAAATAAGTTAATAAGTAGTAGATAAATAAAATTAAAATGTTTAAAAGATTGTGGATTATGGCAATTTTAATAATATATATAACATGTCCAGAAGCAATCAAAATAGAGCTTAAATCTTTTTCTATATGCAATATAATAGTTTAAATACTTTCAGCAATTTTTTTTAAAGTGCTTATTGAACTAAGTAAAGAAAAACATTTTAAACTTAAAATAATTTACCTTAAATTTGTTTACTATTAAAGTGCATTAACTTAATCGTAAAACGCAAAAGATAATCCACATTGTGTTGTCATAGATCACACACTTTTCTATAACAATTAACATTCGTTTGAATTTTTTTTGGAAAGATCTCGAAGAAAACGCCCAATTTCTGACTGCCCCCCGCCCCTCTTCCCCTCTCTCTTTCCAACTCTCTCTCTCTCCTGCTGCTCCTCTCTTACCTGTGCAACCTTTTTGCCTATGGGCAATTAGCTCACCGCTTTGTGAGGCAATTAACCAGCGATTAATGGGCACACACACACACACTCGCACACTCACACACACACACACGCGTAGAGTGACCCCTCGTAAGAGTATTGCCTTGCATCTTTGACTCATAAAAATGTTCTAACCAATTTGTTAACCGCCTTTGGGCCCGCTTTTCCTTCTTCTGCCCCCGTCGCTTTCTTTATTTGTGTACGTGGTAAAAATTGTATTTTTATGTTTTGTCAGTGTTTATAATTAATCACCTGTTGTATGCAGTCGCCCTCTCTCCCTCTCTCTCTCTTTCTCCGTCTTGCATTCTTTAGCGCCATTAGCGCCGGCTTCCCGTTTTCGGGACTGCCCCAACCCCCGCTCCACACACACACACACACACACACTCAGTGTTCCTCCCCTTTGCGCTTTGATGTCTTTATTTACTAATTTCCCGCTTATCATTTGGATGTTTTGTAAATTGAAACATTTTTACTAATTGCCTGAAAATTATTTGTTGCTGCTGCTGCTGTTGCTTTAACAGCAGCTGCTAGCGCCGCACTTGAGTGCACTTTGACCCCGGCGCGGCTTTCCACTTGCTCGGAACAATTAGAAGGCACAGCGGCAATCGGCAACATCCGGTCAGCCACTAACTCAAAATTGAAAATTATGTGGGCGACGTTTTTCCAGGAAAAACACGCACAAAACACAAAACTCCAACTCCAACTCCAACTTCGACTTCGACTGCGACTCTTGACCATGTTGAGCATGGGGCCAAGTCAAAGCCATTAACTTGAACTTCGATTACACTAGACAACAAGACTGGGCAGCAATTAAACGAAGGGCAAACAACAGATTTTTTTATAAGTAAAGTGAATTATAAAAATATGTTAAGATTTTATGGAAAAGTAAAAATATTATTAAATTGACAAATTTCAATTATTGTAAGTCCTAGTGTATAATGTAACTATAATTTTAAATATGCCAAAAAAATTTGCAAATGACAAATTTAATTATTTTTAAAATTCCAACAATTTGAAAGCAATTGATTTGTTTGCAAATCCTTTACATAATATTTTTTAAAAGCTTCCTTCCAATACTGTAACCCTGTTGCTGGGTGTCATCTGTTGGGTCATTCGCTTGGCGCTCTTCTACAAGCTTGTTGCAGCCCCAAGACTCATCAGCGTCTTTTGTTTTTATGCCCAAGCGCCGCCGCCTGCCAAAACAATTTTACAATACTTGACAAAAGTTTAGCAGCAATCGCGCTGGCTGGCTGGCTGGTTGTAAGTGCACAACCAGGCTCCGGATCCCAGCTCCAGCTGCAGGTCCCCGCTGCCCGAGGTCTCTGGTACCAGCTACCCGATACAAGGCACAAGAATTTTAAGTGAGCTGCGGCCAAAGAAGCAACCGCGTCTGCCAGTCTACAGTGTTTGTGCTTGTCGTTGTTGTTGTTGTTGCTGTTGTTGTTGTTGTTGTTGTTGTTGGTCGTCCTCATGCTCAGGCACATCCTCAACGTTGTCGTCGTCGAATTGAAAATGCATTTTTCATGATGTTGTTGTCGCTTACAAGTTGCTGTTGCTGCTGTTGCAAATGGAAATGGAAATGGAAAAGGAAAATAATGAAGCTGGCATAGACAAACGGACGCCGTGGCGCACGATTTGCTTGTAAGGCTCGGGACAGGCAACAAAACGCAAATTAAGCCAGCCAAATTAATTGAAGTGATGCGCAGGCAAAATCACTCAACAACAGCAACAACTGCAGCAACAACTCCAGCAGCAACAACAACAACTAAATCCAAGAAACTCGAAAAACATCCGCTCACAGACACTGACAAGGCATTTTGTACTTACAAGCCATTATCACCAGCTCGAGGCGATCGCCACTCGCTGATAAGGATAAGACGCCAGCTGCCTCCATCTTCATCCACATCTTCTCGGTTCGCCCTCAGCTCTTTTGGCTGCTATCAGCGCTGCCATCGACAACATCAAAGGCTGGCAGCAGCATAAAAACGATAACGAGCAAAAGAGACATACGAAAACGGGAGCAGAGCCCTGTGGCACAGACTGTGGCAGGCGCTGTTGCGCTGTGTGGCAGTGTGGCAGGTACTGCTGCCAGTTCAACTGAACAAAGCACATTGATAATGATGTCATTTGGCATTTATTTACGAGCCCATAGTCAATGCTAAACGAGCTCTAATTTACATTTATGAAGCTGTTCTACGCACGCACCCAGCACTGTGACTTGTTAAGATCCCGATCCCCATCCCATTCCCCTTCCAGATCCTGTTCAGTTACCCTTCTTTTGGTGCTGCGTGTGTGTCCCAAGTTTTGTTGCTGCTCTTGTTGCGGTTGCCGTTGATCGTTGCGCATTGTTGATAAGATCGAAATCGCATCGCCTTATTGTCGTCTCTATGCAACTGTATGTGTGTGTGTGTGTGTGTGTGTGTGTGTGACAACAAAAAGAAGTCACTGTCAGGAACAGGAGCTGGACATAAAAAAAAAGAAGAGAAACGAGATCAACTAAATGATTCAAAGTACAAGTGCATAAATTACAGATAACGATACGTGTTTGGGAAGACAAAAAGACAGATAAAGGGAGTGAAAGAGATAGGGCATAGTTATAGATATAGACATAGCTTTAAACTAGACCAACTTTTTAACCCTTTGGAACTTTTCACATAATTTGTTTAACTCTTTATTGGTCCAATTTGTGTTATGATCTAGTTGCTGATGGGGGCTACTTAGACAACTAGTTAGTTTGCGTGTGTGTGCGTGTGTGTGTGTGTGTGTGTGTGTTAGCCGCCCAATCGAAACGCTGATCAAAATTCAAGGAATCCTTTGTGCTAAGAGCATTGTTGCCGCTGCATGAAATTCCAAGTATTGCATCCCCAGACCAACAGCAGCAGCAGCAGCAACAATAAGAACCACCTATTATGAAGCAATCCTCGACTGTTTGTTGTTGTTGCTGGTTTATTTATTTATTTTTTTTTTTTTTAGGCTACTCTCGCTTGGTGGTCAGCAAATGAAGTCATAAAATTTTCAGCGTGCCAAAGCCCAAAAAAAGACAGCGAGAGAGCCTTTTGTACGGTAGGCCCAAAGCTGCCATTGATGATGGAGATGATGATGGGCCTCTTGCTGCTGCTGCTGCTGGGCAGAGAGACCAAAGACCAGGCCAATTCTGTGCCCCAAACAATCACACAAACACAAAGCTATGTCGGCGGCTCCTTGAGATACAATGATACAATATTATTATGCTGGCCCAGGCGCTCAGTTTCAGATTGAAATCAAAGTATGTGTGTATATGTATGTGTGTGTGTGTGTGTGTGTGTGTGGCAGGAGAACAATTCAGCATTGTTTTGGCCATTGGCGGGGCCACCCAAAAAGTTATGATTAAGTTATGCTCTTGCTGTTCTTCGCAAATAGCCAAAACATGACTAAGCACAATCGAAAAAAAAAAACAAAAAGATGAGAATTATAAACAAGAAGGGGATCAAAATAAATTTTGAATTCTGAGTGGACCTTAGAGGTCTTTATCTGCACCCTGGTTAGCACAAAGTAGCGATATCTATGACTAATGGGCTGTCATTAATATTAATTAAGCTGCTTAAAGTTCTATTAATCAACTTACTGATGCAGATTATATATATATACATATTTACCTATATACCAAGAAATATATAAAAATATAAAGTTTTTTTGATTCCATTTAGATACTGTGTAGGATTCTTTACATTCTCAATAAAATATATAATTATATACAAATTCATTTTAAACTTTTTTAAAGTTATTTCTTTTACCAATCCGTTAAAGGATAATCGATTAGCAAAAGTAATTCCCTGCAACATTTTTAGTCCATTAAAAATCCATTAATCAAGTGATTAACATACAAAAAAATGTTGTAAGTCACAGATTCAAAAATTTAGCGAGTTGGCTTAAGCTAATTTCCTTAGCTTATCCAGGCAAAACCAACAAGTTAAAAACAAAAAAAAAATAAAAGGAGGAACAACAAAAAAACATTAACAAGTACAGCTTATAAAACAACATAATATCAAGCTGAGCGAGCTGCAAACTTTCTCACGGTTCATGCCACCTGACGCTGGAGCCAGAGCCACAGTCTGAGCCTGGTCCTGACTGAGCCTGGGCCAGAGTTAAGTTCAGGCTCGGATACCCTTGGCTCGATGCCTGCATAATTTTCAATGAAGACATCTGTCAGCGAAAATGTTCAGGCGTTTTGTTTATGGCATTTAAAGCAAAGCTGATTTTTATTACCAACAGCAACAGCAACAACAACAACAACAACAACAATGAAAGCCACACGCGACGACATCGTCGTCCACATCATTGACACATCGTACGCAAATTAAAACCAACTTCGTTTCGCTTCATAAAAAATAAAGCAACAGAAATAAAGACAAAAAAAAAACGAAAATACAAAAAATAAATACAAAATTGTATCTCAGACTCCGAATCGAGACTTTGGCCGAGGTCAAAAGGACGCGTCCCATTCGACGCGATCTGTGGCATGAAAGCAGTTAAATGAAACACCGCTAAATTGTCGACCGCCCGAGTGGTGCGCCTCGGTGCTCCATCAGCCCGTCCCTGTCCCTCACTATCGCCGGCTCTGTCTGGCTCTCTATGGTTAATCAGGCTCATTAGGTGGCCGCTCATTTATATACAAAATTACGAACATGGCCCGCAAATTTTTGTGGTCCCTGAAATGTGATTAAGTTATTTTGCGGCTTTCGCATACACAAACACAAACACACACACACACACAAACACACACACACACAGTCAGAGTGAGATAGTAAGGAGCGGGTTTTTCGAACGCTCCATTAACCGTAATTAAGGTATTCTTTTGCCTGCGCTTTCTTTTTTTGATTTTATTTTATTTTTTTTTTGGTTTATTTTATTTTGTAGGCTCCATCCTTTTGGGCCACGGCCTGCTGCCTGGATGTGGCATTTGGTGTTGGTCTTGTTTCTTCTTTATTGGCTTATGGCTTGTTGTTGAAAACTTGAGACACTGCGCACACAACCATAACAACAACAACAATCAACAACCAGCAACAACAACAACCAACAACAACCACACACATCTTCATCTACGGCTGCGTGTGGGACATGCACAAGCATCAGAATTGTTGCAAGGTCCCGCAGGCAGCGGGGCACGACGCTCTGGCTGCCGCTTGCCCCGTTGATCGCTGTTAATGTCTACAGTTAAAACATTTTGGCAGCTAGTCCACAGGATTTATATGGCCTTTGGCCTTTTGCTGATGGACGCAGCCTATTAAAAAGTACTTTACTATTGAGCTATAATTGGTGGTTTTATCTTCTTGGGTAAACATTATCATAATTTGTTAATTTATTGAACGTTTAAGTATCTTTTAATAAAATAAAAAGCTAATTACAATATGCAAATTGTGTGAGCCTAAAAATCAAATTAGTCAATTTTTATGGCAGCTTATAAAAACAAGAAATTAAAGATAATACCTTACCGAGTTAAATATTCTAAAATATATAGATGTATATACTTAGTTTCTCTATACTCTTTTATATTATCCTCATTTCTCTCAGTGCATTTTGTCCAACATTTTGACCTCTTTGGTTATTATTTATGAAGCTATTAGTAAAGTGTGTGAACATATTTGCTTCTATAAAGCCACACACACACACACACATACACACACACACACACACAGAAGGACCGCACAGGGCTACAAATTGCCTTGAGCCCTGGCAGTTTTTGGTCTTTTTGCCGTTTGCCGTTTGCTTAACCGAAACTGATTTAATTTTTGCCTTGGTTCTCAATCCGCTTCAAGCCAAAGCCAAAGCCAAAGTTAAAGCCATGGCCAAAAACGGCACCCAAAACAACGCCCCAGCGCCCAACTTGATGAGTTAATAGGAATCGAGTTACATTCCAGGCAAGAAGCTTGCTGCTCGATCCCGATCCCGATCCCGATGCCGATCCCGATCCCCAGCTCGTTTATGGGTCGGGGGCCCGCACATGTTGTGCTACATTTTTTATTGCCGCTGATGATGGGCGCTTGAATGGACGACGACATGGACATGGACATGGTCGTGTGATGGCTCTGTTTAAGTGTGTGTGTGTGTATTGAAGTATTGACAGATTTAATTAACTCATCCACAGCCTAAACAGACATTTTGTAGTCTGTTAGCCGTAGCTGCGTTAACTGCGTTATCCTTGCTCCTTTCCTTATGCCTGACAGACATCCGGTGTCGTATGTTGCTCGCACTCGTATCTCTTTCGTTTGATAATTTCCGTTTTTCAACTTGAAGGAGCTCACAGTTTGGATGCCTGCTGCACAGTGAACTAAATATAATTTAATATATAACCACATTTATATATAAAGACAACTCATATATTAGGGTAAGCAAATTTTGTTTAATAATCAATCAACTTGCAACCACTGTGCGGTAATCGTTACCTTTAGGAGCCATTCTTTTTGTGATCTATCGTAACGCATCTAAAACAAAAATCAAATGAGCCATGCAAAATGCCGCCAAAAGGTTCCACTCGAGGATCTTTGCGCGTTCCTTTGTGCCCCCCTTAAAAAAGACAAAAGCGAACGCGGCGCGTTTTGATCGAAAGTTGATTGAGGAGCAGCCTCAACAGCCCGCAAAAGTCTGCGACACAAAGTCTGCCCGAGCTGTGGACCAACACGGCTAATCTGCGCTCCAAATTCAAATTGGAGGCTTGTTAGCAGCAGCAGCAGCAGCAGCAGCAGCAGCAGCAGCAGCAGCAGCTTTTAGCTGCCTTTGTCTTAAACCCGGCCGCAGACAATTAGTGCGAAGCGAAATTTGAATAAAGCGACATTTATTTGACAGGCCGTCAAGAGTCTGTCGGCAAACTATAAAAAAAAGAAATCTGAAAAAAAAAATCGGACTCCAAGTTTGCTTTTGATTTCATGCGAATTGAGCTTTGCATAAAGTGCAGCCATGTGGGAAAATAATTTTTATTTTCGGCATTCTATGCGCAAAGCCAAAACGATAAATATATGTATGTATATGTGTACACATTTATATATAAATACATACACATATGATAAAGTGAAGCTGGCAAGCGGCGTTTTCCATGCGGCGATGGAAAATTTTTTCAAAGACAACAAGTCGCCGCCAGCAAAAACAAAAAAAAAAAAAAAACAAATTAACGTTGCGGCAAGTAAACAAAATTAATTAAATGACATGAATTTGACGTGACAATGTTTTTTATTTTCTGTTTTCATTCAGTTTTCGTTTTGTTGTTGGTCTTTTTGATTTGATTGCTCAACATTTAGCTGGTTGCGGCAGCCGGCGCAGACTTCAACGAGCCAACAACATCGTTAGCATCAGAGCTTTCAAGTTGAAGCTTCGTGCGAGACGATTGCAACTGCAACTGCAACAGCAACAGCAGCAACACAAGCAGCAGCAGCAGCAACAAACAGCAACTGCCGATGACGACTTGCAGCCAGACATGTTGCAGACAATTGCTTGTGCAATTTCTGATACCCTAACTAAAATGAGGCATATTTAAAAAGGCATTTAAAAGAGCATAATAAATTATAAAAAAATATGGCCTACAATTCAAAGAAACCTCTTTACAGCTAGTCTGAAAAAAATTACATTTATTGTTGCCTAACTATAATTAAATATCTTAATTAAGTGTATTTAAAACTTCTCTTTAATTTGACTTAAACACAACTTTTGCTTTCTTGTGTTGTTGTGTGTGTGTTTGTTGCTGGCCTGGTGTGTTTGTACAAATTGTGTCTGAAGTTTTGTTTGCCTTGCATTCGGCACTGAGAGCTGCTGGGCTGCAATTAAAATGCATGTTCAAGTTTTCGTGGCAAAGTGTCCGACGAGGCACTTCAATTGAAAGTTGGTTTGCGTTTCGTTTCGTTTCGTTTCGTTTGGGCTCTTGGATATGGTTTCAACTTCGTTGCGTGTTTCTATTTTGGCAAATTAATATTTCTTGTTCATTAGTTTTATTTGCTTTAACTATGTGCGCTAATATTTCCTGCTTAGTAATTAAGTTTTGCCGCCGGCTGTTGACGTTCCATTCCGACACACGCTCACGCCGAACAGGTGCAACGCTGCGTATGAGTAATTTGCCAGCAGCCGCCGTCTTGAGTCCCACTTAATGCCAACACTTTTCATTTTTAATAATGAAAAATCGACGCTTATAGCCCCAAATGACCAAACGCTAATGAATACGGCTAACAGCAACAACAACAAAAACAATAACAACAACAACAACAACAGCAGCTGCGGCGAATTGCAGAAGCCAAATTGTCGCCAACAAGAAATCCTGTTATTTATACAAACTAATCTGGACTTCAAGTTAACCGACGGCCACAAAGAGGAACGAGAGGTGAGTTTGAAAATGGAGGTAAATATTTTTATAGCTAAGCAGACACTTTCATATAGCTATAAACTAAAACTAAAACTAAACAAAGTATTATTCAATAATAATGATAAAGTTTACTTTCCATAAAATGACTTCAATAAAAGTAATCCCCTCAACTAGACCGAGCTCGATTGATAGCTGACAGATTAAGGAGAAACATGATCTTGACAACAGCGTCTGATCAGTCGATTAGCACATTCATTGTGATCAGCTGTGATCTGTTGGCCTCTGAGTCGTGACAAGAGCCTTTCAACTTCAACTTTAAACGGCTTCCATTCAAATGTCACTTGTAGTGCCATAACATTCACTTATGGCCCACGCGCTATTCACTCGGCTGCGCTTAAGTGTATTCACACTTGGGCACAAACTGTGCCATAAATAACCACAATATAAAAAAAAAAGACCTAGCCAAGTAAAAAGTGTTAACCGCATAGCCGCAAAATACGAAAATAGACTTTAGGTTTTTATTCGATTTTATTGTAATAGAAAAACCGAACTAAGGGGGGCGGGGCGGAGGCGGGGTGGGGGCGTGGCTGTTGTCACCAAGCCATAGCGATCATAGCGAGTAAACGCGTTTGTGGCTTTAATTTACCATTAAGATATTATTTACTATAACTGCGCCCGTTTCGCCCTGTTGACTCGACCCCCTTTCTGGATATGGTTTATGACAAGTCGCTCATTAGCTGGCCGTACGGTGATTACATTTTAATTACGTTGACAACGCGATTAGCATGCGTAATTGTGATCAGTTGCCGTTGCACACGCCCACGCCCACTTACACGCCCACTCGCACGCCCATGCGGCTAATACCGCTAGCTAGCAGGCCCATATGCCAAGTTTGTCGCCTAAGTCTTTTGTTCTCTAATGCTCGATGCTCGCTCTTCGACCGCAATATTGCTCCATAACTGTCACGCTTAGTGACCCATTTTGGCAGCTCAGCTCGCCGCGTTAGCCACATTCAAATTGCGCATTTATAAATAAAAACCCGATAAATTAGCCTAGAGACAAAAGCGGCATCTGTGCGACGACGAGTGTCTAAAACCGAATAAAATCAAAAAAAAAAAAAATTAAAAAACTCGGCAAAAGCGAAATATTAAAATATCGAAAAGCCATAAGCAGCTTGTAATTTATGTTTGCGCATATCGTAAAACTTGACTTTGACTTGCTTTAAACGGCTCTTCGGCTATAGTCAAAAACATTCACACACGTCACACCACATACTCCAAGCAGGCCCAAACAATATTTATGGCAAGACCGTAAAAAACACACACACACACAAATTTTGCCTAACTCGTTGGTGTTTAAGTAAATACTCTAACAAGTTAGCTTGTGATTGATCAAATGCTGCTAATATAGTTTGAATACTCGGAACTTGATGAATGTTGTGGTTGCTCGAATAAAGGAAGTGGGAATTTCTGCCATTTGAATTATAATCCAAAGACAGCTTAATAAATAACTTATATTTAAATGTATGTGTCATTAAATGCTGAGTTCTCAAGAATTTTTAATAAAAAGTGAGGGCAAATATTATAATGTTCATTTAGTTCTCAAACTTGTGTAGCTAAATATGTTTATTATAAATATTATTATTATTAAGAAGAACTCAATTCATAAATAAACACTAAATCGCAAAATGCTCTTGAGGGATTTTCTTATATTTTTTAAACACAAATTTATATTTACATTTTATTCAAATATATCTAGCTGAGGCTTAAGATTCTAAATTAAGAGTTAAGGCAACCTCTTAAATTATTATAATATTGTTAACGATTTAAACACATTTCTTAATTCAGATATACAGATATAATACAGAAAAAAGTGCAAACAGCATGGCATATTTATAGTATTGATAAATAATTATTTGTTTAGGGAAGCGCAAATTCTGAGAAAATTTTAATATTTAAATGTTACGACTTATAAAGCACAGCGCATTGAGTTTTGAGCTTTCTATGCATACAAATTGTTGTCTATGATAACAAGAAATACACACGTACACGCACACACACACACACATATGTGCACTCAAAAGTAATGTGCGTAAATGCCAGCTAAAGCAACAACAACAACAACGACAACGACAGCAATAACAACAAATCAAGTTAAACAAACAACCAACCAGACAATTTGGCTCCACAAGTTTTGCGCGTCGCCGTCGCGCGATTGCCAAGTTGTTGTTGTTGTTGTTGTTGTTGCTGCTGCTGCTGTTGATCATTTGTCACACCCTGCAGCACCCAAAAAGTTAATAATAATAATAATAACAACAAATAATAAAGGGAAAAACAACAACAAGAAGCCTGGCGAAATTGTTATGCGATGACAGCAGCGACGAACGCGGCAGCCTCTGTGGCACCCCAGAGCCCAACACAGAGCCCAGACCCACAGCTCAAGTCAGAGCCCAGGTCCCGGCCAGCGATTGCTGCTGGGTAGATCGCGAATCTGTTTGCGAGCGCTGCCAGTTAGCCAAACGCTTAAGCCGCTTAAACGCTTTTCAAAGTCAAAGCCTTGGGGTTGCGTCGACGTTGACGTCGGCGTCGGCGTCAGCGTCGACACACGCCTTTTGTTTATTTAGCAGCAGCAGCGGCAACAACAACAACAACCAGTCATAAAATAAAATATGAGCAGACTGAGCGGCAGCAACCAGAACAGCAACAACAACAAAAACAAATAAGCTTTATTTATTAATAAGCAAAAGACATATTAAGCAGATGCCCTCCCCTACCCCCCACCCCTTTTTGGCCCGGCCACCCCTTTGTTTATGTTGCCATGTGCTAAAAATTTATTTTTTTGAGCTTTTGTTGTTTTGACATTTGGTAAATTTATGGTAGACGATTTGGGGCCACAATTGTATAAACAATCGAGTGCAATTGTAATCGATGCCCCGGCCACACACACTTTAAAACAACAACAACAACAACAACGTTGTTTACATGTATTGCTTTATTTTATTTGGCGACAGTTTGTCTGCAATTTGTCGTATTTTGATTGGACGCATTTGAGAGCTTTGTTTATCAAAGCAGTTTGAACATAGCGACAAATCTATAAATAGTGTCTGGTTATGCCGACTTTCATTTTGCCAAGTTCAGCGCATTTTTGCATAGACCAAACAAAACAACAGTCTCATGTCTGATCGAATTATAATGTCAATACATATATATTTTTAAGTATTATCTTTTTCATAAGCAATAAATTCATATTGAATCATGTATTGAGTTCTAGACACACCCTTAATGAAGTAATCCGTAGGTTGTATTACGACTTGATGGCATTAATAAATATACAATTATTTTTATATACTTGCACTGAAGCCAGAGGTTGGCCAGTAAAATATTGTTTATTATTACATTTAATATATTCTTAGTTAAGCTGCGTCATTTTAATAACTTTTGATCATATATAAAATAAATATCATAACAAATGAGGAAAGAAAATACTCTGTTGGTATTTTAAGTGAGATCAGCTAAGGAGAGGCTTTAGATAATATTAATTAATCTATAAATTGTATAAACTAGTTTGGTTAACTTCAGACTTCGTTGCCTGAATAAAACAAATTAATTTTATGTCCACATCATCCGTTTTACTTTACTTCCTGCACATTGAAGAATTATAAGACTTAAGCTAAGTAAACCCTTCCTTCAAATTATTTATTCTTTATCTCCCCCTGTTAATCGACTTTTCATGTCGAACTCATGTTCTTCCTAAGTACGCTATGCATAAATAATAAAGTAAACAATTTGACGTTGATTAAATATACTTATTGAAAAATTCTTGAATAATTATGGCTGCTCTTTCAGCTAAATTACCACTGTGCTCTAATCACTTATGGCATGAAATGCATTTTCAAAGCCCAATTGCTTGGCCGGGCCATAATGAAACCAACAACAACAACAACAACGAAAACAATTCATTCATGCAAGCGGCTATTAGAAAAGTATTTGAAATATTTCCACGCCAAAGCAGCCGGCACTTGAGCGGCTTTCTGTGTGTTGGCTATATAAAAAAATCGTGAGCCCACAATTGCCAGCGCTGCAGACCACCAAGGTGAGGCTAACTGAGCTAACTGTGCAACCAGTTTTGGCCAAGTGTCTCGCACGCTCTTAGCCATTTCGGGTGCCCAGTTTGGCAGCGGCCGCTCATCAAATGAGCGACACTTGCGCGAGTTAGCCGCATTTGCCGGCGCCTTTTGCCTTTTGCATATTTCGAGGCAATTGAAATAGCGTCTGTCAAATAAAAATTGTTTACAAAATCGAAATCTTGTCCGCCAATTGCCGCTAATAAAATATTTCCACATGAGTTTCGAGAGGAAGCTTAACTGTGTTATGCAGTTTGAACAATTTATTAATAATTAATTTAAGTTTTAAATAATATTTATTTGCAGAGATTCAACTCGAAAAAAAAAATGAATAATTAAATAGAAGAGTGTGATTTCTATTAGATCTGTAAATTTGTTAATTTAAATTATATTTTTTAAACATATTTTATTTATGTTTTTGTTGAATTAAACTTTCTTTAAGTATGTTCTTTTTTCTTATTACTTAATTATTATTAATGTTAGTTAGTGAACTTCAAAAGTCGACTTATTGCTTATGAATGCAATTGCATCTTAATTGCATAGTTGAAATACCTGGGCGCATCTTTGGCAGTTGTTTTTGGTGTGTGTTGTGTGTATTGTGTGTGGGGGGCTAGCTGCCATTTAAGGAATGCCTTCTAATTGTTTTGTAATTTGTTAGCCAATTAATTTGCGACTGCATTGCGAACTATTTGTAGCTGTTTCAGTTGTTGTCGTTACTGCTGCTGCTGTTGTTGTTGTTGTTGTTGTTGTTGTTGTTGTTAACGTTAACGTTAACGTTGACTTTGACGTTGACTAATTGCAAATGCAGCGAGGCGCGCGCGTATTTTGATTTTGACATATTACTAAAACGTGCACGCTATAAAACGCGGCACGCAAATCTTAATAGGAACAGGTCCAAGTACGAATACGACAACAATTACGAATATGAGTGCGAGTATGAGATTCGAGTAGTCGAGTGTCTAACCAATGCTCATATATTTAGCATTTTATTTAACATCACACATTAACAATAATTGTTGCACATTGATTTAGTGCACAAACGGGCTCATAAAATCTTATGCATTTTACGTTATGCACTCGCGTGGGCGTCGTCAGCGTCTTTGTGCGCATTTCCTTATTGCTCATACGCCATGTGGTGCAGCTTAACCCATGAATCGCAAGCAAGTATTTAAATCAATATATCACATTATTTGCTTGGTATTTAACTAACTGTTCTGTTGTAATCAATATTAATAAAACTTAAATAAATTGCGCTCTGGGTCATGTTATAATTAATACTAGCTTAATGGGTTAAATGTGTGTGTGTGTGTGTGTTGTGTGTTGGTTGAAACAAGTTTATAATGTTTGTGAGGCACACATAGGAATCATTAAATCATGGCATAAAAATAAAATTGCTTATCGCACAAATCAGTCTGAATTCTTTTTTGGATGATTTTCTCATCGTTTGCCAGTACAATAAATGAACTTTAACAACTTCTTCAACTTTAAGAGCAAATGCGCAGCGACAATGCGAGAGCGAGAGCGAAAGCGTTCGCGAGAGGGGGAGAGAGATAGCCATAAACTTGAACTTGATTGGATTTGTTAAGCAAATACAATAGAAATTGATGGTCAAGCTTATCTAATTTTACTATCAAAGCGATTATCAAGCTCCCTGTCAAAGTGTGTGTATGTCTGTGTGTCTGTGTGTGTGTGTATTGAAGCACGCTTTCTAACCGAGTCTCGACTAATTAATTAATATTTTATGATGCCGCTGCTGACGCTCTGCAAACAAAGCAGCGGGACGTTGGGCAGAAGAATTTGAAATTCATTTAGTTGTTGGATTTATTTGCGAGCGAGGAATTTCGGGTGATGATATCATATGATAATAACGCAACAGCAACAACAAAATCACTAAGAACAATAACAATGCGCTAAGCAGCTGAGAGAAAACATTTGCTGACCATCGCAGCAGGTGTTTCTCTCTCTCTCTCTCTCTTTCTCTCTCTCTGTCGTTTTCTCTGTCTCTTAGCGTACACCGGGACTTGGGCTGCGACTGGGACTGGGACTGGGACTGGATGTGGGGACTTGGGTTTTGGGCTGCGGCTCTTTCGAGTTTGGCTCTGTTCACAGCACGCCATAAAATGCTTTTGCTTAATAAATAAAAAAATTAATTTTTATGAAACGTGTTTAAACAAACAACAAAGATTGATTGGCCAGATAAGATGCAGCTACGCTTCGCTACACCAACACACACACACACACAAACACACATATAAAGATTTGGCTTATCAGTGAAATGAGCGTGTGTCTTGACCGTTGCTTCAAGTTTGTTGCCTGAGTCTTTTGCTTTGGCAACTGTTGCCAACGTAGCTGGCGCTGCGCTGTCTGGTAGATTAAACACAACTTTCCTATATTTAACTCGCACAAAAATATTGCTAGAAAAGTTTACTTAGCTAATTTGCTTGGTAGATGGATGGTTTTGTTTTCTTCGTTTCTTTCGCAATTTTCGCTAATGATAAATTAAAAGCCACAATTAGTGATTATTGTCACACCCAAAACCACATTGTTTTGTCAATAGTACAATTTATTGTTGCTGCCGTTGCTGCCGCTGTTGTTGTTTGCACAGCTAATGGATTTATTGGGTAAACAGCTGTCGCATGTTAAACATTTGTCAAAAATTCCATACAGGTTTCATATCGCAGCCAAACTGGCACCAGTCGCACCAGCCAACATCGTCGGCCCGCCCGATTTTATGTTTGCCTATTTTTTCAATGGGTGTGCACACAAATGGGGAGTTAGCATCAGCCATTATTATTGATGCCAGACTAATTGGCTGCGGTTAGCCCTGGACAAGGATTTTGCGTATATTTCTTGATTGAGCTTTACGCGAACATACATTAAACAAAGATCTCAAGCCAAGTTCGTTGCCTAAGTCTTTTGTATGTCATCATCATTAACAGCTGCAACAACAACAACAACTGTCACTAAGCCCCGCTAAGCTTCACTTTCAACTGTTTCTAAAACAAGATGAAAGCAACAACAACTAGCTGAAACTCAAAAGAGAACAAAAACAAAATATTAACAAACACTCTGAGCTGAAATTCCTTTCATTGGTTTCTTGTTGTTGTTGGTGTTGTTGCTGTTGGTTTTGTGACCAGAATTAATGCCTTGCGATAGCAAATTTAATTTATTACGATAATTTTTCATTTTTGTCAACGACAACAACAACAACAACAACAGCAACAGCCGTCGCACTCGTTGCTGAAATTTGAGCGCTGGCCAAGTTCGAGGACGCAGCTGGCAGCAAAGGCGACTGAAATTGACACTGAACCAGAGGCCCTGTATATGTATGTGTGTGTGTGTGTGTGTGAGACGGGCGCGATAAGCGCGACTAATAATGGCTAATAAGCCATTAAAAAGGCATAAATTGTTTTGTTAGCCCATCTCTTAATAAATTCCACATAAAATTGGCCCGGAGTTGGCCTCAGTTTGCCACTTGCTGCACTGCATCCATCTCAACCCCGGTGTAGAATGTTCTCTTCTGTCGAGTGAGTGTGTGTGTGTGTGTTTGTGTGTGTGTGTGTAGTGTGTGTGGTGCGTGCTGCATAGTGTAGTGTGGCTGTTGTGTAGGGGCGACATTGTCGCTCGGCCATTTCCCTTAATTTATGTTAATGGACTCTGCGCTACAAATTGCAATGCCCTTTTGTGTCTGCTGCTGACTGCTGATACCCTGTAAAGTGCGCCAAATTCACGAGGTGGATTAAACGAGTAAATTAGGATTATTTTAATCAGCTAAAAAGCCAAACTTTTTTTGATTACTTTACTTTTTTGCCATATTTGGGGGAAGCTCTTTAAAGAGGGAATCTATCTTAGATAGGGAATTAATCTGAGACCGTTTAAGAAATATATTTAAAATTAACATTTTTAAAATGACTTAGCAAAAACTTCTCTGTCAAAAAAAATAAGTTCTTGCTTAAAAAAATATATGTAAGTATAAAACTTCATATGTCATAATTATGTTGATAATTTTTAATTTTAAATTTTTAATAATTAATTTTGTACTGTTTTCATTACGTACTGAGCATTTTTTTAGTTGGGCGTATTCGTTTGTAAGTCCGTTCTTGCTGGTTTCTTGCATATCACTGTGAGTTGATTTTTAATAAATTTTCATTTTCGCTTGGTGTGGAGCTTTTGTTGATGTAGTTGCTGCTGTTGTTGTTGTTGTTGTTGTTGTTGTAGCTGCATCTGTTGTCCAATGGGATGCGTTGAGGTCTTCGGCATTTTGTCGGCGTTTTTGTCTTTGTTCTGCTGTTGGCTGCTGTTGCTTTTTGTGTTTAATCGATTGTTCATTGTTTTGTTGATGGGTCGCAGTAGTTGTTGCTGTTGTTGCTGTTGTTCGATGGGGTCTTAATGTGGCAGCAGCATTTATTATTTCGACATTCTTAACGAACTTCGAATTTATGAGTTAATACAATGCAGGCGAATACAAAAACACGCACGCACTCAAACCGAATAATCCAATACTCGATTATTCGATTGTATATAAATTGTATATATATATATATATATACATGCCCGATGGGGGCGCTCTCAATTTGTTTAACCGGTCCGAATGATCCTTGCCCATAAGCCGTTAACTGCTGAAATTTTGTTTCATAAATTACTCACTTAATTGCCCATTTGCACTTAATTTTTTAACATCAACAGGCAGTCGCATCGCAGACTTTCGTTAATTAAGCTGCCAATCTTGCGATGCGCATACGCAGCGTGGGCCCAACTCAACGACGGAACGCGCTGTGCCGCATTCTCTTTCCATATCGTGTATTCAATTTGCTGTCACAGAACGCCTCTCCTTCTTCTTCTTCTTCCTCGTCTTCTTCTTGCTGCTGACCTTGTCCTGTGGCAATCGGTTAGCGGAAATTCTTGATATTAACAACAATTTGCAGTAATAGCTTAACGTACCGAAACTGATCAGATGAGCTATATATAATTGGATGCATAATTCTCCATTAAAACAATTTAAATAACTACTTAATTTGACTTAATTTAAAGCTAACTAAATTAATGTAGATAAAAAGACTTAGGACACAAACTTGCATTTATATATAAATAAAACTTAATACAAAAAGTGCTTTTAACCAAAAAAGATTTATTACAGTGCCTTTGACTTATTAACAACCGCTGCAGCTGGCAACAGACAGCCTGCAACTAGTGGCAAGAACTATGCGAAGAATGTGGAGAAAATGCAGACAGAGCGTTTATTGTGCGGTTTTATTTAAGGGATCTTCCCACATGCAAATAGGCCTGCAATTATATTCAAATTAGCGGTACCAGCCCACCCAATTGCCGTGGCGTGCCACAAGAAACCATGCCACATGCCCCATGCCCCAAGCACAGTTCTCCCAGCAGCCTTGTGGCGGCTTCGACTGCCCGCTAATTAGGAAATGATTTACTACGCGGGCATTTGCTTTATGCCACAACTGCAGAAAGAGACAGCAAGAGAAAGAGCGAGATAAAGAAAGAGAGAGAGAGAGAGAGAGAGAGTTAAAGGAGTATAAGTGCCAGTAACCACCCAAAAAGTCCGAAAAGACCCAAACAAACCACGGGAGACATGTTGGCCACCATGCAAAAAGCGGCACAGGCAATAACAACGCCATCAACAGCAACAGCAACAACAACAACAACAACAACAATAACAATAACAGCACAGAACAACCAACAATTTTCAGGCATAAAACATTTTGTTGTTGTTATTTTTGCTGTTCTTTTTATACCCCCAGCGAAGGAGTCAGAAAAGGGTATATTACAAAGGTAACAGGCGGAAGTTAAAATTGTTTTTGTTGTAAGTATATAAAATATATAATATCAGTTAATACAGGGTAACTCATAGTCGCGCATTTGTAGCTCTCACTTATTTGGCCTTTTGTTTTTGTATTTGTACGTTTTGTGATAACACAGAAGGCAGCGCATTTAGCTCGGCCACATCATCAACCTCAACATCATCATCATCATCATCATCATCATCATCAGATCGAGGGTCATAATCAGCTTGCTGCGTGTGTGGTGTGATCAGTGGCCAGTTGCGAGCTGGCTGCTCCTGCTGCAGCTCCTTAAGTCAACTCTACTAGCCACACACACACTAACACACATATACACACACACAAACACAAACGCGAACGAGGCGAAAACAAAAACAAGCAAACCGAAAATTATTAATTATAGTCACGAAAGGAAATAAAGATTTCATTTCAACAGAATGCAAAGGCCCGCACAGGCCGCACTACAAATACAACAACAACAACAACAACAACGATTGATGAAGCACTGCAGCATTTCTCACAGTGCAGCAGTGGAAGCAGCAGCAGCCGCGGGGCCTAAAAGGATTATAAAAAAGTTGTCGAAACAAGCCATTGGCAAACAGAAACAGAAACACACAGCAACAACAACAACAACAACAACAGCAGCAGCCACACACAACATTATTAAGAAATTAAGTAATTTCTTTTTTATTTATGCTCCACGAGTTTTACTTTAGATTATCTCGCTTGGCATACCCAAGCCCAATCCCAAGCCCCAGCCCAAGCCCAAGCCCAGGCCACATAAAAGGTTAGCTCCCTTCTCGACTGCAGCTGTGACCATCCGAACGGCCGCCGTCTGTGGCAGCAGCTGTTGCTGCTGCTCCTCCCTCGCCTCCTCCACCGCCTCCTTCTCCTCCTGCTGCTTCACCTCTATTCGCTGTGTATGTGAAATTTATTAACGATTTTTTATATGATTTTTTTATGTCTCGTTTCGGTTTAGGTTCGTTTTTGGTTTCGGTTTTTAGATTTTTCGTTTTTTTTTTTTTTGTTGTTTAATTTTTTGGTTTTTTTTTCTTTTTATATTTTCGGTTCTCGCCGCATAGTCAAGGTGTGCGCATAGACACTTTGGGTGTTGGCCAGCAAAAAGGCCAAGCAGAGAGCCAACAACGTTTCGGTTTTATCGCTTTTGTCAGTCTTCATATTTGATGAAATAATTTTTGCCAATTGGGTTTCATGAAAGACCTGCCGCCTAAGTGGACCTAATTTGTTTGCTGCGAAAATATTTGCGACGCGCTAATAAGCCGCATAAATTTGTTGCCCCTCTCCCTGTGTGTGTGTGTGGTGTGTGTGGTGTGTTTGGTTGACGGGCTGATTAGCAATTTGTGGTCAGGATGTGGACCACACACACACGGAAATCAACATGAATCGCGCATTACGTATTCATTAGTTTCGGCTGCCGTTGAAAGCCAAATAGGTTTACATATTCTCTAGAGCAAAATTGAGGCCATCAAACAAAAGACTTAAGCCACAAACTTGGTCAAATAAAAAGTGAAAGTGATCGACACATAATTCTTAAGTTGCAATTTGTTAATTCTGAAGTTAGAAAATGGAGAACTGCGGACAAAATGGGATTGAAAAGAAAGTGTATAGAATAATGTTTGCAATCTTAAAGTTTCATAATTATGCAATTATGCAGCTTGAAGATAGAAAAAAAATTTTTCGGCAAGGTATATTATTTTTACATAATATATTTTAATACTTTTAACTTTTTTTTAAATAAATAGTAAGAAGAAAAATATATTTACATTTATAATAATAATTTTAATATTAGTTAACATTATTTATTATTTATTAAACTCTCAAAAACTATTTAATTTTTATTAGTGTAAAACTAGATTAAGTTGCCACTAAGGTAGCAGAAAACCTGTTTAAATAAATGTACAAAATTTAAAAAAAAAATAAAATAAAATAAAATAATTTTTATTAATTCAAATAAAAAGCATTTACCCCTACTTTAAAAATGTTTTTATCTGGAATAATAGTAAAATTATATATTTGGTCTTTAATTTCATAACTAATACTTAAAAAAAAGAAAAAATATTTATATACATATTTGTTATTTAAAATGCAGAATAAAAAAATTTCATATATGCGTATTTAAAGCTTGATTACAAATTTGTTTCACTGAAAATCCCCAAAAATGATTGCAATTCAATAATTTGAGCAAATACTCGAGATTATTCGCCATAAAAGCGATCTTCAACTTCATTTGCTCCAATATCGATCACTTAACTGACTCGTTGAAGTGAAGATCACACGCTGATCACACTGATCAGCGTCGGGCTTAGAACTAACTGACAGCCATTGCAAATCATACGAAGTCCATTTTCGTATTGCGTATAACACATTTATGGCATTTCTGCGTGTCATGAGGCCACGAAACAGACATTTTTATTTGTTATTTGCTGGGCACGCAATGTCCAATGAAAACTGAGCACAGTTCCCCCAATTCCCCGCCCCCAACCCACGCGCATGATGAATGATCATTATGATCTGCCCGCTGTGCTGAGTGCGATCACTTCATCTTCATCTTCATGTTCATGTTCATCTTTTGTTTCAGCTTCATCCTGTAAACGACCGCCTCTGTTAGCTTTTCCAATTTGTATTTAGCCACAAACTAACAGCGAACAGCCGACAAACTGAGATCTGTGAGCTGTGAGCTGTGATCTGTGATCTGAGTTCAGAGATCTGCCATCTGAGATCTGAGATCTGCGATTGCCACACGCTTCGCTACTTTTTGGCACGCCGTGGCGCAAATGTCAAAAAGCTGACAACGTCGCACCATGAATAGCTCACATTGTTGTTTTAGCGCTGCAAAAGCAAACAAATCGAATAGTGAGGGAATGAGTCTGACGATTATATAAACAAGTAAAGAAACTGTTGTAAGGGCAACCAATCTGGTTGAGACCTTGCTTTACTTTATTTTAGTTCCATATATGCTTTAAGCAATCGCATTGATATATATAGTATTTAAAATAAATAATGGCGAAAGCTAACATTTTATATTCATTATGTTTAAAAAATATGAAAGCATGTGAAAACAAAAAGTTTAAATTCATATAATCAGGCTACTTTAAATAAAAATCTATAAACATATATCTATCTGTAAAAATTCTTTTCTCATACACTCCCTAAAGTTTGTGCCTTAAACTATTACGTTTGCCTCATAAGCTCAGTTATAAAAGAGCTTTTATAGTCAAATCTATCATTTTATAATAACATAAATTGAATAAGACAGTTGTCAAGCTATCTGTCAGTTTCTTAAGTCAGGCCATTTCTGACATTGTCAGTTTTTAATTCTAATGCTCAGTTATCTAAAGAGCACAGAAATAATGTTAACTATTTATAATGGATATAAAGCTGATGAAATATGAATGCTGATTTGAAGTTCAATGTGAGTTCAGTGAGCGTCAGTCGTCATCAGTCAGTACGTCAGTCAGTCAGTCGTCATTCAACTTGGGGGCTAATCCGCAATCAACGCGAATGCGGCGATTTCTAATTTGCTAAAGGTGCGCCAACAATATACTCAACAGCAGCCACAGCAACACACAACAACAATAGCAACAACAACAACTAATAAATAATAATAATGAAATTATTTATGCTTCAATCAGGCAGCTCACAACGATCGCAGTCAGTCACAGACAGCGTGTCGCTCCCAGCCCTTGAGCAATTGTTGTTGTTCTCCGTTTCGCTGCCCCTCTCCCCACCCCACCCCACCCCACCCACTAAACGCCCCCACTCTCTTTCCCCCGTCGTCTGCGCTCATTTTCAAATAATTAATAACAATAATTTGCAGCACGATAAGAATTGAATTGAATTCCATTAAAGGCGCAAAATGAATATTGAGCTGTCGCCCGGTGGTCGCCGACAGGGGCTGGGGCGTTAGGGGCTAGGGGCGTGGCGGGCCAAATGAACAACACACGATGTCTTAAAAACAGCAACACCAACAACAACAACGAGTTTCGAAGCCCCGCTTTGGCTCATGTCGAAGCACTTTTTGTGGCTTGTCTGTTTATCTAGATTAAACCCTCGCGGCAAGGCACACACACAAAAAAAAAATTACACACAAAAAAAACTACAGTTCATTATTGAAATCATTGTGTTGAGTTTTTTGTTGGTTTTCGTTTTTTATCTTATTTATTTTGTTGTTGTTTTTGTTGTTTATTGTTTTTTTTTTGGCTGCTGTCCGTGTAGCATTCGCAGCTAGACATTTTGGCATTTCATGAGAGTCTCATTGTCAGTCTCTCCACAGCTCAGCTCAAGTCGATAGCCCAGACACGGAGATTCAAGACTCGAGACACGAGAGACTCAACACTGAAGACTGAAGAATCGAGAATCGAGTCTCGCTACGACTTTGGCTCTGGCTCTGGCTTTGGTTGTGGCTTTGGCTTTGGCTTTTGTCATGGCAGACATGTTGGCAACGCCAAATGTTTTTCTGCTCGCCTCGAGCCAAACAGCATATAAAGATGTACACGAGGTATGATCGAGCAGATATTGTCTTTGTCTGTCTGTGTGTCTATGTGTGTGTGTCTGTGTGTGTGTCTATAAAAATTATGATGATCAGCGATAACTTAGCTCTATGTGGGCAATTATAAGGCAGTCTGGCTCTTGTGTTCTGCTCTTGCACTCATCTATTAATTTTGTTATTATTAAATTGCTGCGATTTATCAATAATTACAGAGATTGCTTTAAATGAAAACTTTAGATTTTACTTTGCCCATAATTACAAACAAGAGCTGATAATAAAAATAGAGAAAAAAGTGTTTGAGCCTTGTTTAAAACTATTGAAAATATTATATAATATTATATTTTTTGAGTTATATAATAAAATAAGTTTAATTTGAATATATGTAATAGATTTGTATATTAGAATAGAATGTATATATATTTTAAATTATAAATAAAAAAAATTATAAATTATAAATTAAAATAAAATTATATACTACAAAGTATTCTAACAAATCTAAGGCTTATTTTGTATACCAATATTTATTAAAACGCTTTCTTTAGGCAATTATTTATTTTAGACCGTTAAAACGTATTTTTAATAAAAATATGAAAATATTTCTATTTAATATTTTCCTCTTTTTAAATCGACGATAGACTGATAGCTTTGTATATATAAAGCTATAATAATATATTGAATAATTATGAGCAGACTTGTGAATATTTTAAATTTTCTATTTATTTATATAACAATTAAATTTATTTTATTTTGCTAATTATTTTGTATATTTATAAATAATGATTAGTATGGTTCATAGATTAATTTCTATATTTAATGATAAATTAATGCCACTCCTTTAAACTTATATACTTTTACCCTAAACCCAAGCTAGTTAAACCAGTTAAGCAAAATGGAATTCATGGCTCAATACTTTTCGAACCGCCCACTTGGCTAGCTGTGTTAGTTTGTATCATCTGCCAGCTGCGCGGGTGTTTTCTTATATTTTGTTCTGTTTGTTGTGTTTTTTTGTTGTTGTTGTTGTTGTTGGTATTCCTCTGTAACTGCTTGGGCCAGTCCCAGCCGGCAGCCCCTATGGCAATCGCAGTCGGAGATGGAGACGGCGTTGGAGTCGGAGTCGGAGTCGGAGACGGAGACGGAGTCGCAGTTGCATTTGCAGTCGGGGTGGTCCAATTGTACTTGGACTTGAACGATTGGCTGGCCGGTTGCGGCTCACGAATTGCATTAAAATTGCAATTTCAGGCAGCGCGCAAAGTTCATGTCAGACATTATGTTGGGGCTACACAGAATTGTAGGAGGTACACGTTGGGATATTTCGTTTTATTGTTGTTGTTCTTGTTGCTGTTGCTGTTGTTGTTGCTGTTGTAAGTGTTGCGGTTGCAGTTGCCGCGTTGGCTGGCCCAACTTGCCTGAATTGAGCCAACTGACGGCCATTTTGGTTGCCGGGGCAGACAAAAGGCACGACGATTTCAACGCTTTGTCGTGTTCTTTGTGCCATTGTCTGTCTGAATGTCTGCGATGTCCGCTCTGTCCCTGTTCCTGGGCTCACACGAGCGCAAGTACAAGAGTTCTTGAGCTTGGACTTGGACTTGGAGTTGGAGTTGGACTTGCACTGGGGCCGAAAGTAATTTATTTCTTTATTGTTTTACGAATTTACAATGCAACTGGGGAACAAGGCAACTGGCAACTGGCAACGCAGCCATAACAATCACGCCGCAGTTGTTGTTGCTGTTGTTGCTGCTGCTGCTGCTGCTGTTGTTTTTGGTTGCTGTTGCGTGTTGCATTTGGGGTGACCACCTTGAGAGAGCCCCTGGCGAAACACACAACAACATTCGCCGTCTCAGTGTTTGCCGGCTCATCAGTGTCAATGCATGGCCACAAGTCGATGTCTGCGTCGCCATCGCCATCGCCGTCGTCCTCATCGTCGTCGACGTCGTCGACGTCGTCGCCTCCTCCTTGGTGTGTGGTACGCATGCGCCCAGCAGCGCCCCAAGGAATGCGTTGCACGAAATGCAAAATGTCAGGAGCGGCGGCCCAATCGACTTGAAAGTCGAGGACTCCAACTCGGAGTCGAGCTTGCCACGCTACTCGCCTTCAACATTCCTCAATCGCCTGGAATTTCCTTTGTTTTCTGTGAGAAATTTCAAGCCAACACATAAATTGTCGTAGGCGCAAGCGGCTCCAACTCTCCAGTTCTCCTCCAGTTTCTCTCGGCTCCCAGTTAACCCAGTGCACCAATATACACTAAGCGACACCATTTTTGGATCTATAAAAATCACAATAAATAAAAATATTAAAGTTATATATATTAGAGATGATTAAGCTGCGAAATTGCTAAATAGAAAACATATTTAACTTCTTGAATTTTTTTTATATATATATTGCTATAAGTTAAATGTGCCATGCCAACAGAAAAACTATTTTAGAGGCTTTCATTAACATTGGTATGTAATGTTAACCAACGTTACTGTTAATGCTTGTTGTGTGTAATGTTAACTACTTTTTAACACTCGCTAAAAATTAAACAACCTTAAAGAGGAACTTTTATTTACAGATTTTTACAACTTTGACTACTAACTGGCTTAATAAAATCTTATTAAATTCTTAAACTTATATATTATTTAAAAATATGCCTTATTAGCTATCTGCCTTTAAAAAGATTTGTATGCCCTAAAAGCTAAATAAAGCATCAAATTTTCTTATGCGCATTACTTTAATCAATTTCAGTTTGTGGCGAAACAAAAAGATTTGCAAGATTTGCTGTAGAGTGCAAATGATGCAGTGCAATTGTTATTGCTGCTGTTGTTGTCAGTGTTGTGGCGATCGGCAGAAAGGGATGGGTAGATTGGTAGAACGGTAGAACGGTAGATCGGCGATCGGTGCCGATCATCAGCGCTGGCATTTAGACAATTAAAATACTTCAAGTGCTTGTCTTTCGCTCAACGTCACATTTTGCTTATTTATGTGCATTGATTTGCCTGGTAGCTTATAAATTTTCGTTGGCCAAACAATGAGCAGTTGTTGTTGCCGTTGCTGCTGCTGCTGCTGCTGTTGTTGTTGGCGGGCGAGCTGGGCGAGTTCGCTGCCTAAGTCTTTCGTTTGTTTGCATTGCTTTATTTGCGAAAGGCGCTCGATTCGCCTGCGCAGTCGCAATTCACATTCGATTTTCGCATTCGCCAAGCTATTTTTAGCGCCCAGCAGCCACTTACACAATTCGTTTACATATTAAATACGCAAAAAATCATTGAGCGGCAATTGTTTATTCAACTCAATCAAAATTCCTAGGAAAAAATTCCAAAGTTGTATCATTTACAAGTTGCCCGCCACTTGCGACCGATCATTCAATAAATTGGCACTGTCACCCCCCCACCCCCCCCCCCCCCCCCCCCTCCCTTAACCTCCCCCGCCCGCACCCGTGGCATTACTCAGCCCTGTTGTCGCAGATGACAAGACTTTAACTAACTGCCTGACAAATGCTCAAACAGTATAATTTTTCAATTAGCAAATGATAAATCAAACTAACACCCAGAGAGCTCCCCCATCCAGTCAGCCAAGCCAAGTCAACTTGTGTCAATTTTCAATTTTAAATGCAGTCTTTAGCTTATTAATTGCAGCGCGGGGAAAAAGGGCGCCATAAAAGTTGCATTCATAATTATGCATATGAGAAACTATTTTGTAAAACAAGGGGACCTTTGACAACACCAAAATACCCTAGAATATCAATAACACTTTATTAAACACACCATTAGATGAAATTGATTTCCCAAGAATTTGTTCATTTTCTAGCTAAATTTTGTAGGAGTTTCCTTGAAAAGAAAATTCAAACGACTGATGCAATTAGTAAAATGTTAATTCTAATATTTGCTAGATTATTATTACCAAAAATGCAATTAAATATATTTTCTATAAAATGAAAGGAAATAAGTTAGATTTAATTTAATTTAAATAATATTTATTTTTATCATTATTTTTATTTTAATTAATATTTATTTTTCTTTTGAATAACTATCTATTAATAGCTCCTTTTCCTTTTTTTTTAACTTAGATCACCTTCAATAATATTCCAACTGGAAACTGTTTCTTTGTTCCGATTTCTAAGGGCTACTAGATTGACGCTATCTTAAAGAGCAGTTCCACAATCCCCCCTCAATCAGCATTAAAAGCGATTATCAATTAGTAATTGCAGCGTAGACAAATCTTAATTGCAAAGTCGACGTTTTTTTTTTGTATTCTGCATTTGTATTTGTTGTAATGCTGATTAATTGTTTTGTTTTTGTTTTTGTTTTGATTTTATTAAATTAACATTGAGTGCAGCTCGTTTGCTGCTTCCGTTTGAACTGCATCAACTGCTGCTGCTGCATCGTTGCTTCATTAGACGAGGCAGCTTATATGCTAATGCCGCGGACTGGACCTGTGGGGTCCACCAGGTTAGCCCAGGCCACTGTCAGTCAGCTCGTTTTCTGCGCCACCACCTGTTCCTGCAGCTAGACATTAATCCGTGGCATTTAGTTACGCTTTAATAAGATTTGCCTTATATTTTTTTCCTTTACAATTTTTTTATTCCACCGGCGAAAGCAAATCTGGCGGCTGTAGCTGCTGCAGACAAAGCGGCAGCAAGCAGAATTTCTTACTTGCCTCTCTGTGTGGCGCCCCATTTTCATACACGTTCATATTGTGTTGCAATCATTTTTGGTCGATACTCTAACACTAACTAACTAAGGAAGGCAGATCTTTAAGTTAGGAAAGTGGATCGTTAACTTATTTGTATTTATTAATTATTATTAATTATTTTAATTTAATAATTTATTTATTAATCACTAGTAAACTTAGAGTGTTAATGCTTTCGGTGCAGTCTTTAATTTCCATTTCTCCATTTCTGATTGGAATTTCAAGACGAGTTAAAGGTATTAAGTTCTGCCTAGTTATGCTGGATGGATCGTTAGATTGGCATGCCAGAGAAATGCCTGTGGCTGCGAAGAGCATCTAACATCGACGAGTGCTGAACTAATTAATGCACAGGCAGCTGGGGCATGCCTAGGGCTTCTATGCCACTTACCGGATACTTGCCACACGGCCTTATGCTTTATGAGGGGCAGCGCGATCAGCAAATTACACGAATTGCTTTTCGTAAAACAGTTGTTGAAAGCGAACAACCGAAACGAGACAAGGGCTACAAAAAAAAAAAAAAAAAACAAGCAACCAAAAATGAAAAAAAAAATGAAAAGAGAACTAAGAAAAAACTGCAACTGTTTGGGGCCCGGGGGCGGAGAGGAGCGCGCGCACTCAAGCTGTGTGTGCCCCGGGACACTCCAGCAACTGGCCAGCTTCCCAACTCCCAAGTTGAAGAGCAGCGGACAATGCCGATGATTCGCCAAGATCCAGATCTTCATATATTCACATTCATATTCACCGTCCGGCAGCAATTCATTCATATTTGTATTTACTTAACTTGCCGATGTTGTTGATGATGATGTTGCCTGAGAGGAGCTGGAGATGCGATGATGACTTGCGACTTGCAGCGGCACAGCAAGAGTCATGTTTTTTTTTCTTTTTTGTATTGTTGTTGCTGTTGCTGTTGTTTTCTTCTTCTTGTGCGCATATGAAAGGCCAAGTCTCATATTTTACGGGACGCCCGTTGCAGTGTAAATGGAGTTTCGACAGCCTAATTGGAGATCAACGCAATATAATTGTCTGGCCGGCCGGCTGCGTCTGTGGCTGAGGCTGTGGCTGTGGCTGCCACGGCGGCTGCTGCGGATGATGATAAAGTCGTGGCCCGAGAACAGGTGAATGAATTTGTGACAGCAGCACAAAGGCAAATGATGTATTGATAGCATCTGTTTGGGAGCACAAGCAGAAGCAGAAGCCACCAGTCAGCAGCCGCAGCCACAGCCGCAGCCACAGCGGCAGGACGTCTGCAACTTTTGACAGACATTTTGTTGCCTTTGTTGGCCAGTGCAGGAGGCAGCCTCAATACCGACCCCAGATGCAAATTGAGGTGCCCGCATTTGTTGTCTTTATTTGTGTTTGCTCATGAAATACATTGTTGCTTCTAGGAGATTAACATTAAATACAATTTAAAACTCAATAATATTAAAATTTTTATTTTTTTAAACATTAATCACATTTATTAAATGAGCTTTTATATTTTTATAATATTTCAAAATATTATCTGTTGTCATTTGCTTAAACAAAATCTTTAATTTATAATTCACTTAAATTTACAAATATTTCCACATTACATTTCAATGCTGTCTCAAATTCACAATATATTTATTATAATCTATAATTTTGACCTTAGTTTCCAATCAGCAGACGTAAATTTCACAATCCTAGACAACACAATCATCTTATTATATTTATATGCTACTTGTTACTCATTATTTTAAACAAAGCCCACACAATAACTTATGAATGAAATATGACTACAATAATACTTGACTTATTAGTGAAAATGAAATTAAAACAAAAAAGAATAGACGAGCTATTTTTAGAAAAATACTAAGACAAAAAAAACAAAAAATTGAAATCCTTCGAGCCGGATTTGAACCAGCGACCTATGGATGTCTACATTGTATGCCTCTTACTACAGTCCACCGCTCTACCAACTGAGCTATCGAAGGTCGATGTGTTGTGTGCGCCAAAACGCTTACATAACCAAACGAACTGAATTAATTGACCAAGCAGTGAGTGAACATTGAATAAATCAAAATGTTTGCCTGTGCTCGTTGAGCGAAAGCTGCTCTAAGCATGTGCGAGCGAGAGCGAGCAATCAACGGAGCTTTACATGCGCAGAAAACTGCAGCGACAGCAGAAAACGTTTTTATTCGTTGTTGTTGTTGTTGTTGTTTTTGCTTTGGCATTTGGAGTGTTTTTGGGGTTAGATCAAACAGCGGCGCTTATAGAAGTAAACAAAAGGCGATGCGTGGTATCAAGGCAACAATTAACGGGGCCACCTAGAAATCCGATGCGATGCGCAACGTGACTCATTGCCGCTGCTTGCCGCTTGCCGCTTGCTGTTGCAGGCAACAGGCTGCGATTGCGGCTCGCCTTCGCCTGTGGCCGGCAAGCAAAAGTGAATCATGCGGCAAACGCGCGCTCGCACAAGACACGAACTGTAAAGAAATGAAAGACAAATCTTTAGCGCTGCCTTATCAGTGGGAAAGGCAGGTGGCCACGCACTACTTGGCCTGGCCTGGTCTGGCTGCTTCTTAGCCTGGCCTAGAACAAAATAAAAATAAAACTACCGCAGCGGCGGCGCCTCGCAAAGTGTTTGCTGATAAGCGAGAATGGGCACACACACGAGGCGAGGCGAGGTGAGGCGAGGCTCGAGCTGAGAGAGCGAGGGATACTTAACAAACCAATTAGGATGCCAAAAACAACAAAAATAAAAAGGCAGCAAGTCATAAAACACAAAACCCAACAAGCACCAGCAGCAGCAGCAGCAGCTAGCGGCAATATCAGTTAATCTATATACACTACACTACACAAATGCGTCTACATTTTATGTATATGTGTATACATGCACTTGGAGAAAAAGTCAAGTAACTTTGCGAGTGAATTAAGCTTAAATAAAATTAATTCTAGGCACTCTTCAATCAAATTTAATTTTTTATAATTATTTATTTTCTTTATAGTTTTTTCTAACTTTGTTTTTGGATTTTATTTTTTTTTTATGCTTAGTGTATGTTTTATATATGGCCCAAAGGTTAGAGTTAAGGGCAAGAAGCGGAGCGAAAAAACTGACAGCTTACGGATAATTACTGACAAAAAAGAAACACACACTCACACACACACACACACACACACATACACAGTAAGGAGGTACAGCTAAGCGCCGTGCGGCAATTTGTGTGATCCATTGAGTAAGGTATGAGACCAAAAGAACTGTTGTGGATCGATTGCCCAAACTGTCTTGTTAGATAAGAAAATGATTGCCCCTTGGGAACACCTAAAGAGAGGGACAGGGAGAGAGTGAGGACTGGGGATGAGAGTGTCCCGCGGTGCGGCCAGTAATTTGCTCAGGTATCTTACAACAAATGTTCATAATTTTTAAGAATGACTCAAATAGTTTTTCCTAGCCTTATCGCCGCTCAACGATCTTCGCTGTTCGGCCAGCTCTCTGTGATGTGCGTATCAATTTCCTGCTATGATTGAATGAATCTTCAGTTTTTCCTAGGGTATGTGGGCGGTTAATCGCCCTGACAAAATCTACAAAAATTGCCAAGTTCCAAGAATATTCCAAACAGATTGTTTATAAAATTTTGTACTTAGTTTTCGATCTTTGCCTTATATTTTTTTAGCGAGCAATTCTTTTTCCTCTGCCCTTTCCTGTTGTTGCGTGTGTGGCAGTTTCTCAGCATCTTTTGGCTGCCTGATGAGTCATTTAATTGAGCCGAAAATTGACTTTGTAGTGCAGCACAACCAGAACTGGATAAATAAATTTACTGTCCGTTGATAAAAAATAAGTTAAATAAAACAAAATGAAAATCCCGCGTGACTCACTCGGGAACCCGCCGAGTCTCTAGCTAAGTCTCACTTGGGACGGCATTGCAGCATTTTTGTTGCATTCTGTGTGTGTTCTTAAAATAGCATCAAGTCGTTTAATAAGTCTGTGCCTGAGTCCGGGGCAATCCTCAGTCTTATCAGTGTGCACAAGCAAATGCATAACATTGCTCTGATTAATATTTGTATATACTACAATATGTATGTATATACTATTATGAACCCAAAGTTGCATCGTATTTAGATCATATTTTGCTTGGTTCTCATTAGTTGCTGCTATGTTTCTTTGTGTTTAGGTAAGTTGCAGTTGTATTAGTCTAAAAAGCTTTTTTGCTAGCATTGAGCTTTGAGCCAAGAAGGCCTCAGCGTGCATGTGGACTGTGCGTGAGAGCTAAGAGAGTAAGGCAACTTTTTTTTGCAAATATTTTCTATATTTACATTTTAAACAGTTTATTATTTTGGAATGAGCTTTTCTAATTATAGTTGCCTAAGAGTAATCATGTCTTTATTGCTTGTCAGTTGTGTTTGTCAACATTTAACTTATTGTGGTGTTCTTTACACCTTTCTTTCCATACAGATTCGAATATATTTGTTGGCAACTGTTTATGGTTAATTGACACGTGTTGCGTTTCTCATGCGAATCCGAATCGTTCACACACATACAACACTCTTTTTCAAGTATTGAGTGATTTCGTCTTTATATTTGTGTTTTATTAATAGTTTTTTGTGCTGGGACTTCTTATCGGCAATACCTGCGAGCGCTTTAGTTCGCTCGCACTCGCTATCATCTTATCGCCAACACGTAATGGCCACGGCGGCGAGTGCTTTTTATGCTGTGATAAGCATTTGCATTCGCCTTTGTTTAATGCGATCTCTATTTGGTTGTTTTTTTGTATTTGTGGACAGATTTATTTTTAAGCAGCTCATAAACTCATTTTGGGCGACACCACATATAGACCTTCGATAGCTCAGTTGGTAGAGCGGTGGACTGTAGTGAGAAATACGAAAGTGTAGACATCCATAGGTCGCTGGTTCAAATCCGGCTCGAAGGATCGTGGTAATTTTTTTTGGTATAAAAACAAATATTTATTTTACTGACTAAGTTAAGTGCATTTTTTTTAGGTTTATGCACTGCTTTTATTAATAATACTCAAATAATCTAACGGCATTGAACAACAATAAATTTTTATTTTAAAATACTATTTTAGCTTTAAAGATATCCATAAAACCCTCAAAAACGGTATAAAAGCTCTTAAAATTTATTATTTACTGCTGAACTTTTTGAAAATAAATAAGTAAATAAAAAATAAAATAAAAAATTGAAATCCTTCGAGCCGGATTTGAACCAGCGACCTATGGATGTCTACACTGTTTCGAATCTTGCTACAGTCCACCGCTCTACCAACTGAGCTATCGAAGGTACATGTCAAGGGGGGAAATCCAGTCGGTTTTAACACACTTATCGCTACTCACCTCAAGACTTTTCATGTTGTCTCAGCAGTTTTCATGTTTAATGCAAATTTGGTGAATAAAAAGACTTGGCAATTAAATTGTTTTTTGTATGTTTTTAATAAAATTTTTTCCTTTATATTTTTTTCAACTTTCTTCGTCATGATCACCATCATTATCATCATTATCATCATCATCGTCAGCAGCAATTGCTCATCGTTCATCAAAAATATTTTTGTTTTTTAAATAAATAAAATAATAAAATTTATAAGAAAATTACAAAATACATGGCGCGCTCTGCAACATCAGGCGCAATTACGTTTCGATATTTGCTTTTCGAGTTCATATACATATATATGCAGTACATATAAATTGTTTTTTTTTTGTTTTTTTTCATAGTTTCTTTCATACTTTTCACTAATTATTTCTCAACATGCTGCGCTTCTTAACGTTTAACACTAACAGCTACACTAATTTAGTCATATATATATTTAACATACGGTTATAATATTCGAGTTTAGCTTAAAACGCATAACAATAAACGATAGTTTTTATTCATTTGATTTGTTTTTCTGGTTTTTAGAATTTAATTTAGTTGTAGTTTTTATTTTTTAGTTTAAGTTTAGTTTTAGTTAAGAACTTGCTTTTATACAGTAACATTTAGTTGTGTGTGTGTGTGTGGAGGGGGGGGGGGGGGGGGACGAAGTTTCAATACCGTTTGTGTCGATATGTATGTGTATATATTTGTATTTGTGTTGGTGTGGGGTAAGTATTTTATTTTAGTACATATACAAGAAAGTTACATACGCAGTATATATATATATATTTGAATGTAAATTTATATTATATATATATATATATATATTGTTGTAGTTAGGAGCTACATAATTTCAAGTTCATTTACTTTCCTTCCAACTTCAGCGTGCTTTTCTTTATTCCTTTTTACAGATGTTTTCTTTTTTAATTTTTTTTATTAACAATTAGGCTGCGGGAAAAGCTTTGCGCTTTTCTCCAGTTATATGTATTTATATATAGCTTAGCATTAGCTTTTTTATACAATTTGTTCAATTTTAGCAGTGCGAGCTGCAAGATACAAAAGTATCTCAAAGTACGGTCTATGGCATTTTGTTTGTTGACTGCTAACTATGGCTGCAGGCGACGACGACGGCGACGAGGTGGCCGGGCGGGTGGGTGAGTTGAGTTGAGTTGAGTTGAGGTGAGTTGGGTGGTGCTGGTGGCGGCTATTTACAGTTTTGTTTGGCTCGACGTCTCTCAACCACGTGCTCTGTGCAACATTTCCAAAGCCTGGCTGTGGAAAGTGACAGAGGCGGCGCTGCGAAGGGTTCTCCAGTTGGGGGGGGTTTGGGCTGGTGGTGCTGGTGCTGGTGGTTGTGGTGGTATTGGTGGTGGCTGCATTTCGCTCTACATACAATTAAAGTCTACGATTTACACTTAAAATTCAAATATTCAGTCCATTTTGTTTGCGTTGTGTTTAAAGCATTGACGGCTTGGAACCAAACAGCATTTGATGCTCTCTCTATCGCGCTCGCTCTCTCTAGAGCTCGCGCTCTCTCTCTTTCTTTTTCTCTTTCTTTCTCTCTCTAATGCTTATTCACACGTGTGTGTGTGTGTGTGTGCGTGTGTGTGTGTGTCTATCGACAACCACAGCCAACAACTGTCATGTCCTGATAGTTCTTGAGCACAACTGTCCTTTGGTCATTGAGATAGAGCATCGAGATGCTCTCCAGCTGTGTGGGCACACAGCACGCCTTTGGTACCTTCCCTGGATTGAGATTATTGACTAAGGTTTGCACAACCGCATGGTTTGTGGAATTGAGATGATCGGCCAGCGGAAACGGGCACTTGCCGTGGCAATAGTACGCATCGTAGCCCGGCGGCGCCACAATCCAATCGCTCCAGCCGACATCCTGGAAGTCCACATATAGCGAATGCCGCCGGCAGTTCTCCTCCTTTTTGCGGCGCGACCTACGCTGATGCCGCCGATTTCGGCCGCCGCCGCCGCCGCCGTTGCCGTTGCCGCTGTTATTGCCGCTGGCGCTGGCGCCGCCGTCGCGACCGCTGACGTCGCGTATGGAGCGCGACTTGTGCCGGCCGTCGTCCGTGTAGGTGAACAGCAGCGGCTGCTTGTGCTGCCAATCCTCGTGCGCTTCGTCCGCGCTGCGGCGCAAGCGCACATGATGATGCGGCGCCGGCTTCAACGAGCGCATCGTGCGCACCTCGACGAGCAGGCCGTAGTTCTTATGCGGTGTAGCCAGCCACCGATCCACGGCCGGTTGAACGTCCAGACTCACCGTATCGGTGCTGTTCAGACGCACTGTCTTCGTGTCCAGCAGCAGATAGCTGGGCTCCCTTTGGCCCCGCACGCCCACCCGCGTTATGTCGTAGACCAGCACCTGGTAGCGCGTCCGGTTCGCCGCCTGCCCCACGTTGAGCGCCGCACGCGTCAGCTGCAGCTCGGCCGCCTTCAGCTTCTCCTCGGCGGGTATGCTCTTCACGTCGAAGTGCAGCCGAAACCGATGATGATGTGGAAATCTATCGTCGATTTTACTATCTGCAAACGACAAAAAAAAAAAACAGAGAAAATATGTGAAAGAGAACTTTAGTAAGGAAGTTAGAGGATGCAGGTGTAATAGAAACTAAGTAAAAATATAGAAACAAATTATTAGTGAAAGAAAAAGAGCTTAGGCTAAAAATGTCTATTAAAAATATATATTAAAATAAATAAAAAATATATGTGTAATATGTATATGTAATATGATTATATATTATATTTATATTATTTCATATTTATATATATGCAACAATGGGTGATCTTAATAATACAAAAAAAAGGTCACTACAGAAGTCCTTGCTGAAATATATTAAATAAATATTATATAAATATTCCCATATATTTTAATATTATTTGTCGATGCTCAAACTAATTAAAACAAATTCAAATCTATATTCTGGGTATTTAAATATTTGTATACTATGCAAACAGAGCTGTATGCTTTATAAGCAAATACCCTAGCTAGGGCATAAAAAATATGTATGCATAGGTAAAGAAGAAAATAGAAAATCACACGTTCCAGGTGAACTGAGCTGTGGTGGTGCGCACGGGCGGTCACGTTTGTCGAGCCGACTTTTACGACTGGCGCCAGTGCAAAGGACCTGACCCACCCACCGCACCGCACACAGGCGCACAGGATGCACAGGATGCTGGCTGCGAGTTGCCGCCGCAAGGTGCAAAAGGTGCAAATGGCGTAAATGGTGCAAAGGTGCGTCTTAATTTGAATCGGCAACCACCAAAAGCAACAGACCTAAGAGCGAACAAAGCAACCACTCGTAAATTCTCTGAGCCGCAGCAAAACAGGACCAAAAAAAAAAAAAAAAGAGAGTGAGAAAGAGACGAGGCCAACTCTCGAGTCCTGCTCGAGTCGGCTCGGCTTAGACACTTGGCTTTAGACACTTGGCAGTGCTACCTGATCAACTATAACTAACTATCCACACACACACACACACGATGTGTAGCTGTATGTGTGTGTATCTGGCCTAACTGCTTTATTGTTCATCCCTCTAATCCTGTGGAAAATAATGCGAAATACGCTTTAATAATAATTGTTATTTTTACAAACACAATATAAAAGCCATTTGGCGCATGCGCTAAACGTTCCGGGTGTAATTCCGTAGAAAAATTTCAAGGTCACATTTGGGTTAAGAGTGCAACGTCTCAGGTAAAAGGACATGCTGCCTGTGCATGTGCGTCCCTTTAGCCTGTCCAACGTGTCCTTTCATTTGAAGCTGCGGAATTTCCGCGTGATTTCTCAACGCTTGCGTGAATGATGCCCAGAAAATGCCCAAATATCTATCCGCTCTGTATCTACATATAGATCTATCTCTATCCATATATGATTATATGGCGCCGCAGGTATGCAAATCGCTTAGATGAACTGCTATTTCAGGGGAAAATCCTGGTTTGCGCTTCATTCGCGTTTTGGTAACGCAACCGCGGGGGCACAACTTGCAACTGCCACGCGGTGGCACGTAGGCAGGCAGGCAGGCAGGCAGGTGCAAGGAGCAACAGGTCTGGCCAACAGATTGATCATAAGGCTATGTTAACTATAACGGTTGCTTTGCTGATTTACTTAGTTTGTTATAAATGAAAGTTGGTCTTAAGTCAAATATACGTTAAGTATATAAATTATTTAATTTGAATTCATTTTTGGTTAAAGTTGAAAACTACTCAAAACGCTTCTTTTCAAACCAAAGAAAGTAATAAATAATGCAAAATAATTCTCTAAAATGTATTCCCAGACTTTACATAAAATATTTGACTCTTTTTAAATACTCTAAGCCCGCCTCAACAATTTTTTAAAATATGTGATCTTATTTAACTTCGTGCTTTATCCTCAGTTCCTAAGTTTTATAATTGTAAATGCATATTTTAAAGTTCCTGATTAGTTTAAAAAATATGGTAAAATCTTCGCTGATATATATAAAAATTATATTTATTTATATACTCTAATCTATGCAAATAGAATATAAAATATTTAAAATTAAAAAAGAGTTGTATTAAATATAATTCGTATTTTTTTTAAAATATAATCTTGATTGAAATTCAATTGAATTTACTTTTGAATTTTAGTTTTTTGAGCCAATTGAAAAACTTGTTTGTTTAAAAAAATTTAAATATAAATAATAACTTAATAAAAAACATTTGAGAAAGTAGAGTTTTAAAAAGATAAATATGCCTGATTTGGGTTTGTTCAATATACTACTACTATGGATCTATATAAATTTTAAAACAGCATTTAAATAGTAAAAAATTTAAATAATATGAGGTTAGCTTATTTTTGATAGTAAATCTTTTATATGGACTAATCCAAGCTACATCTGTTGCCAGCCTCCCAGCTTAAAGAAAGTTCTGGTTTATGCTAAGCTGAAGATCAGACCAACTCTTTTCTGTATGAACCTTTAATCCTTTATAGTACATATATATGTACATATATGTATATATTATGTAGGGTATGTATTCAATTGTAATGTCGACTCACCTTTATGTGTAAAACTTCTCACAGTGTTCGCTGATTTAGTTAATAGTCCCGGCTTGGGTATATTTACGGAATCAATTGCATGTCCCATGATTTGGGCGTAGAGCTTCTTCATTGCCTCCGGTATAATGATTTTGGATCTGTCGATTTTCGGCGGCCTCTTCATGTTGAACAGCGACAGGAGGCTGTTCTCGATTTCGACTAGAGTTGAGGGATCCGGCTTCAGCTTGTCCTTGATGATCTCCTTGCTGCTGTATGTCGCCGGCTCGTCCTCCGCCACGATCGCGTCCGCAATGCCCGGCACCTCGAACTCACCAAGGACAACGTCCGTGTTCGTGTTCGTGTTCGTGTTCAGGACATCCGACACGGACACGGACATGGAATTGGAATTAGAATTGGGGGCGGGCGCGCCTTCAAAGGCGGGTGACTGTTGTTGTTGTTGCTGTTGTTGTTGTTGTGGCGGCTCCAAGGCAAACACTTTCGCAATGGCGGTTGAGTGTGTGCTGTTAGCCATTTTGTTACTTTTATTATGTTTATTATTAGTTAATTTATGGTGCTTATGCTGTTTGTTATGCTTATTTTTGGAATTTTTGGAATTTTCTAATTGGTCTGTTCTCGTTTTATGCACTTCGTTAAACTGTTTCGAGGCGGCACTTTTGCTGTGTTTGCTTTTGTTTTTGTTGCTCTTCTTGTTGCCGCTGTTAATATCACTATCACTGCTGTTGTTGTTGTTGTTGTAGTTGTTGTTGAGTAGTAACTCGTTAAATGGCTTAAATGCTTTAGCTAATGCTGTAGTTGTTGTTGATTTAGTATTGATTATGGCCTTTGTTGCTGTTGATGTTGTTGTTGTTGTTGGCGCTATCGCTGCGATAAATCTCGTTGATATATCCTCGGTGCTAGCAACTTGAACGATCGTTTGAAAAGTCGCCAGCACTGCGAGGAGTAGAAGCCATGCGCGCATGGTCGCTTGCAGCTCTGAAACGATACAAAAACATAGGAAATTGTTAGCATTTGTCGATAGGGTTATAACGGCGCTGACGCCGCAGTCGCTGCCGCTGCCGCTGCCACTGTCGCAGTCGCTAGCACGGCTCAACTACAAAAAAGCACTCAACTCGATTTAACGCTCAATGAGCACGCACGCTCGCTCCCTTGTTCTACCACTCAATCAGCACTGGGCTGGGCATGCGCGTGTGCCAGAGCGAGACAACCATACAGACAGCCGAACAATTGCTTGCTGCGTCTGCGTCTGCGCTGCTCATCAGCACTCTTTCTCTCTCGCTGAGCGAACGAGCATGCGAGTTTTGAGCTCGTGAGCACATTGAGTGCTTTACGTTCATCAGGTAGCTAAAAGCAGCTTCCTTAAGCCCTGAGCCGTGTTTAGAGGAGCGACAGGACGCACGCCGTGGCCCATTGGCTGGGCCCACTTTAACACCACCTCGCGCCGCCCAAGCGCCCCAACCGCAGCGGCTCAATTTGACTCTGGCCGCTGGTGTTGCAATCGCGGACATTGCACCTTTTGTCTTTTGTCTTTTTGTCTTTTTGTCTTTTCGCCTTTTCGGCGCTGACACACGATCTGTGGTATGCAGCGGCGATTTGTGTCTACGCTTAGAAATTCAATACAAAACAAATACGAATACAAATACAGCTATAGATACGGATATATAACTACAGTTACGGTGGGGTTCAAGGCGGGGGAAATTAGAGAAGCGATTTTCAGTTCAGCTTTTCATCGATTCAATAATTCACGTGTACGACGAACTTATCGCCGAACTTCACGCTTTTGATTTACACACAGGCGGCATTTTTCTAAGGCCAAACTAATTTTTTTTTTTTGGTGACTGCTTTTATCGGAGGAAAATTTATGAAAATTATTAAAAGTATTCTATATAATTTTTGTTGGTTCTTTCCTCGTTTATAGGCAATAAATTTGTGAGATGCTATCTCAAGATGAGCCCGAAGCAGGCACCTTAAGCAGGTCTACACTCGCACACACACACACACACACTAACACACGGCACAACAAATTACATGTTGTTTTTCACATAAAGATTAAAATCTTATCTTGTACTAAAAATTTGTTATATGGCCAGGCGCTAGGCGCAAAGGAATTTCAAATTTTCACTTTGCTTGCTTTGGGAATAAATCCAAAAAAGATGGCACACGCTGGGGGGTGCCCGACCCGGACCCGGAGACATAGAAGGAGACGGAGTCGGAGTCGGAGTCGGGCCCGGTGACAGCGACGGGGGTTTTCTCGCTGCGTCAAGTGAGCGGAGATCTATCGCCAGCGATAAGGTAAGAAAAAAAAAAAATAACAACAACAACAACCAAAAAGAATACAAACGTGGCACAAATTGAATCTATTCGAAGGGTGAATGAAAATGTTCATAATAATTATGCATTGCTTTTGGGTTTTATGGGCATCTCATTTTATCGATTGCTTTATGAATTTTCATAATTTGTTGTTTGTTTTTAATACGTTCGCAGAACCGATGGAGTGGAAAATCCATTTCCATAGACCGGCAAGGACTACCTGACGCACATTTCCGGGGGTTTTCCACTTTGCGCCCAAGAACTGAATGCGCTCCTTGGAATTCCCCCGAGGGTTTGTCAGTCAATGGTGTCTAAAAAAAAATATGCTAGCTCTAGCCAAAGTTCAGATTTCATTTGAACTTATTTTTTTATTTTTATTTTTTTTTTGGCCAACTCAAAATGCAAACGCAAATTTCTTGCGCAAATTTGACACATTTTTTTTTTTTTGATTCCGGTTGGGCAATAGATGATATCGTAGACCAGAGCTGGCCCTCACGATGTGTGTCACACACAGTCAGCACAATACACACACACTCACACACACACAACACACACAGCACGCACTCATAGATACAAAGATACAAAGATACAATGGCACTGGGTGAAGCAGCTAATACGAATACAATTCATATTATGTAGTTGGTAATTTATGTGCCAGGACATTGACATCCTTTGTGGCTTTGTGCCGACGCCGACACGAACGGTACTTTATTGTGAGCCAACAATATGACTTCCCGGAATCCTGCGCATCTTTTATAACAATTTAATATATATTATGAAATATTCCCATTTGCAGTTGTGTGAAAATATTGTGATCGCAATACTTAAAATGTTTAATTGTTGAATTTAGTTATCTTCTAATATGTTTAGAACACGCCTTTTTGGCTTAAAAAGTAATTTGAAGTGGTTAACATCAGATAGTCTGCAATAATTGCAGCTAATTAAATATAAGTAATTAATTAATTAAGTTAAAAATTGGTATTAAGTAAGTAGGTATTTAAAAATGGGAAAGATTTTAATTATTTCCATAAAATAATGTTAAGTACCAGCAAAAGTTGCATATATTGATTTTCTGAAAAAATATTGTATTCTAAAACTTTAAATATTTCTCAAAAATTTGCTTATAGGAAATGTCTACAAATAATATTTACAGATTAAAAGAGTTTTTTAAATTAAATTGGTTTACTTATTAATAAATACTAATTAATTTTAATTTAGATTAATTTCAATAAACTTTCAAAGTATTTCAGTCTATTTAAAAGATTTATCGAAGAAGAGAATGTTAAGAACCAAGAACTAAAAAGGTTTCCTTAATTGAGGGCAAAGCTTTGTCCATAATATATTAAATAAATAAGTGTATAATTATTCATAATATTAACAATCGCATTCCAATGTGGAATTTGAGCCGTCTTGGACTTATGTAAGATCCATCGATATAAGAAAAAGAACAACTGTTTTGTGCCTTAAGACTTTGTAAAAAAACAGTTGAACACACGAAAATGATATTGTATCAAATTGTGGCCAGTGATTATGCATATTGGCATTGGATCAGTGTCGGTGGTGTTTGCTTGGGTGTGTGTGTGCGTGTGTGTGTGTGTGCGGTTCTCACAGACAAAGAAAGTCCTAAGCTTAGTGTCTGAACTGAGACTTTAAGCGGGGGCAGAGTTAAATTCACACACAACACACACACATGGGAACCTTAAATTGAACTCACCTCAGTCTTATAAAGTTTCCTATGTTGTCGTATCTCGGTCTTTAGATTTTTTTTTGTTTTCCCCTTTTTTTTTATTTAGTTTTGATTTCGTTAGTTATTAACTTGTAAGCCGCGTATTTTGATGGATTGCTTGTCCGTTGGCAACAAATCGAAGTCCAGCTGACACTTTATGTATTTATATTTATGACGTTTGCTTTTCACTTCGAGGGAGTTCTCGCTCTTATCTCAGCTGGTTTCACTTTAGATATTTGCACAATTTACAGCTGTTTTAAGTGGTAAGCGGCTACCGTGCAGCAGCTTGTGGCACGTCGCCCCGTTGCACGTTGCACGTTGAACGTTCACACAAATAAATCACGCTTTTGTAAATATCTGATAAATACGCGATAAATCTCAGTTTGTCGCTGCGCTTTTCGCTTCCGATAATTGTATATAAAATAGATGAAATTCTTGTTGAAAATTTTATTGCCGCATTCCAGGCGCATGCGCAGCCTTCGTCTTGTTGTTGCTGTTACTGTTGTTGTTGTTGTTGCTGTTGCTGTCAGGGCACATGACACACAAGAAAAGTATCTGTCAGATACTTTAAGCATTGGCACTTTCTTGTTGTTGTTGTTGCTGTAGGTTCAAATGTTTCAAACTTTACATTCAATTTGCGATTTGTTCACGCGCTCGCCTCTGCAGCGGGCTCGTGTCGTTTTTGTTGTTGTTGTTGTTGTTGTTGTTGTTGGAGTTTCTGCTGACGGCACAGTAATCCACATATTTTCCAAGTGACAACAAACCAAATGCCAAAAAAATAAAAAATGCAAAGTGAGTCGCACGAAATGTTCAATTTCGACGATTTCTTTTTGTTGTTGCCGTTGTTGTTGCTTTTCAACTCCCGAGCGCACTTTACAATAGATACTTTATTTGCATCTGTATCTTTGCATTTGTATCTTTTGTTTGTTCGCTTTGCTTTGCTTTGCTTTTAATTTATATATATTTATTTTTACATTTTTTTTATTTTTATTTGTATTTCAGGGTTTCCCTTTACAACTTGTCAGTTGGCATTCCAGCAAAAGCGACACACACGCACACACACACACGCACGCACAACAAATTTTGTTTGTTTTTTTTTTTTTTAATTCGCGTTTATTATTTAAATACACAAACACACACGATCTTTGTTTGAGCTGGAATTTGTGTATTTTAATTTTTTTTGGGGGGCTTTTCTCAGTTTTTCCCATTTACGCCAAAAATTGTGGGCTCACTTTTTGTCATTTGGCACTTGGCACTTGGCGTCGTCGTCGGCGTCGGCGTAACGGGCCAGCAAATAGTTTTCAACTCGATCAGCGCTGTGGAACGACTAACGCCTTCATGTCTACCTCTACCTGATTGAGTTACAGGTAACAACGCACACGAACGAACGCCAACAGAGACAAGCCAACAACGAATGCATTCGAACGAATTCCATTCGGCTCTCATCGCTGTCTTCGTTGTTGCCGTCGTCGTCGTCGTCGTCGCGTCTGAGTGAAACCGAACTCTTATGCTCTCAGCGCGCATGCGCTCTCCTTCGCTCGCTCACGGTCACTCGCTCTCTCTCTCCCTCTCTGAAAGTTTAACTGTTGTCGATGATCATCATCATTGTATGATAATCACGCATCCATCTCGCCTGAAGTTCACTTTGCCACTGGCAGCCAGCGCGTCGTCAGTTTCGCTTCTGCTGAGTCGCTCATTCGTGCGCCGTCAAGCCAACAACAACAATTGAGTAAAAAACACACGCAGTGAGAATCTTAAGCACACACAAACACACACTCACACATGCCCAGCAACGCACTCAGCTAATTGAGTCCATTGCTTTTTTATTTGGTTCTTTGAGCGCAATTTGTGCTCTAAGTCGGAATTGAGCTTTTATTGAGGGGGTGGCTTATAAGAAAATGGACAACTTTAGTTGCTTTTTAAAGTAATTATGAATTTACTATTTATTAACTTTAGATAAAAAAAGACTTATTTTATTAATTTGTTTATGTATTTCTTAACAAGCCAGCTTGAAAAGCTTATTTATTTATATCAAAATCGCTTGTTTAAAGACAAGCTAAGACAGCTAATAATTGAAAGCTATAAATTCAGAGCTAAAATATTTTTTAATTGTGTAAAAGAAATATACAACAAAATTGTTTACCCTTTGTATAAAAAACAAATTGTAATTACTTTTAAAATGCTTTCGTTTACGAGTATAAACAACAGCTACAATTTAATAAATATTATGTTTCTTATGAAACCAACAATAATTACAGTGGTACACAAAAAAATAATTTTAATAAAAGAATTTAAAATTAAAAAAATTAAAAATTAAAATTTTTAAAATAAAGTTGTATAAAAAAAATTGTTCAATTTAATTTAATTCAATAAAGACAAAACACCATTTAAAAATAAATACCTTTGTTATTGAAATAAGTGCAAATAATGATTTTGCATTTAATTTCACAATTTCTCGCAAGTGGCGTATTTATTGTTAATTTGTTTATTTGTCTTTTGGCTAAAGCTCTCTTTGGCTACTTACTGTGGGTGGCTCTTAGGGCCTGGGGACGAAGCGAGTGTGGCGACCCAGTTGCGATTCGATCGCATATATTTGTATATTTGTATATGTTTATATCGAGCGACACAAAATACACTTTGCTCGGGGAGTTGCACGCGCGCAATGAGCCAAGTATAAAACCAAACTGTCTCGTCTTGCGCGGCGCACGCATTCCTGGGGCTGGCTGCCACAGTCAGCCACAGTCAGCCACAACAGCCACAGTCAGCCAAGCAGTCAGCCAAGCAGCCAGCCAGGGCCCAGTCAGATCGTGATCGTGAGATCCGATTCGGGCAGACCAGGAGTGAGCGAGAGGCAATGCTGGCTTTTTTTTAAAAGAGTGTCTGTTAACACACGCAAACACTCACACACACACACACACACACACTCTTACTTGTGTGTGTTTAGGTAACGAAATCCTTAGCGTATTGCACAAACACACAAAATGAAATCAAAAAGTCAAGAATTAGTATAATTTTATTGGTTGGCAAGAGGTAAAAAGAAGAAGGGCCGCTGTCGGCCATAAGAATGACACTTGCCAGCTCTTTCGCACTCACTGCCAGGCGGACAGACAGACAGACGGACAGACTGTTGGTGGTAACCATTGCCACTACCAATGCAAACAGTTAAATGCATTTCAACTGTTTGTGGAGATGACTTGACACACCCGCGCAGGCGCAGGCGCTTAGGCCCAAAGGCAGCCACAGTGATTGCCACAAAAGGTTGCCAAGAGACCTTGTTGTTGTTGTTGTTGTTTTATTATTGTTGTTATTGTTGCTGTTGGTTAGCCAGCAGGTGCTGCAAGCCAGCCAAATCGACGCTGAATTGGAGGTGGAGCCGTCGCTGTCTTTGCCTTTGCCTTTGCCTTTGCCTTGAACTATACGTTAAGTCACTTGTGTATTGCTTTTTTCTCTTTATTTTTAATGGAGACCTGGTTAGCATAAATTCCAAATAGTTTTTATTATTATTTTTAGCTTTAATGTTTGAAAATAACAACGGAAACTCAACTGCATTTATAGCTAATAGAAATTATGAGATTCTATAAAATGATGTGCTTACTATTTAAGCAAATAGCCAGGAATGGAATCCTTAGTTCCTTGAGTGCAAGGATAATCAGGTTCGATCCTTTGCTCCTTTAAAGATAATTCTTAATATTTTTGCAAGTGCAAAATTTGGTCAATTGTGTAAAAGTATCTTATGACTTAGTGAATAAGACTTAGACTTAGACTGATTAAAAAAAATATATAAATATAAATATATGATAGAAATTGTGTATTATTAAAGTAAGAATTTGTTTAGTTTATAAATATATTTTATGCAAACTGAATTGCCTATGTTGATGTTTTAAATATATATAAATTTATATAAATAAAATATACTCCTTTAAAAACAATTAGTTTCCTAATGCTGTTAAATAAAAACATAAAAATAGTATAAAAATAAATACTAAAATAAATTATTTGAGATATAAATATTGAGTATCTTCAAATTGAATCAGGTGCATTTTGTTTTTAGTATTTCACTGCATAAAAATACCTCTTAATGAAGAGCTCGACTGTGTTTTTACTTAAAGAAAAATCTTAAGCGTTTTTCTCTGTAAATCTTGGTTAAAGATTTTGCGCACAGTGCACAATGAAAACATGCTAGTATTAAAGTGTCTGTGTGTGTGTTTTTGTTTGTGTGTGTGTGTGCACTTGTTTGCTGTAAATCGCATCTTTTCTTTTAATATTTTTTTGTTCCCTGCAAAGCTGACTGGCCACTGTCCACTGGCGACGCCGATGGTCGCGACGTCTGGCAACTTAAGCGTTGCCAGACATTGTGGCTTTGCTCTGTTTTGGCCACTGGCGCCAAAGGCCGCTTAAGTAGCCGCTTGTCCATTGTCCTCGCCGGCGCACTTGACGCCGTCGCAGCCAGCGTCAAATTTCCCATAGACACAGCTCGAAGAGAGAAACCCAAATGTAATAAAGAAAAATGAAAGATGCAAAGAATGTCGACGCTGTGGCTGCTGCTGCTTCAGTCTCTGCTGCTGCTGTGGCTGCTGCTGCTGCTGCTGCTGGCGGCGTGATTCATCCCGATTGGCGGATGAGCCGCAGCCGAAGTTGAAGGCGGCTCCAAAACGCGCGCCACGAGATCCTTTTGTATGTTAATCGCAGCCAAACACGAAGACGCCCTGGCCATAAAACTCTCTCTGTCTGTGTGTGTGTGTGTGTGTGTGTGTTAGTGTGTGTGTGAGTGTGTGCTCCTCCTCGTTTTGTTGCTCATTCTGTTCAACTTGTGCTTGTGCTTGTGTTTGTGTTTCTCCACTCTCACTGCATTCAACAGCAGATAAACAGATACTTTGCCCGCCGTTCTTCGGCATCGACATCGGCGAGCTCTTCTGACTCTGACGTCGTTCTTCTGTCTCACTTCGACGACGCTCAAATTTAATGGCTTTTAATTACCTTTTGCACGGGCTATTTTCTAAATACCCTGTACTAATATATAGGCATATATTGCGGGGGAGACCTTATAAATTTATATATTTCCTGGTAATCACGAGTTCTTTTATAGATTGGCAAGTAAGTTAAGCTAAGAGTTAATAGCTTTAAAGTGTTAAATAAACATTTTACTCTGTTTCTAATATTATTTTAGTTCTAAACATTAAATTGGATAAATGAAAACTTTAATTTTTTTCGCAGAAATCAATTCTTATGCAAATATTTGTTAATTTTTGTAATTTCCAGTAAATTAATTAGCAACAAAAATATTACTTATATCTTTTAAATATATATTTATTGTATGTAATATTTTTTTATGTTTATTATCATACTGCATTCAAGTTTTAGCAACTAAAACACTTTGCAATCACCTTTGCTTTTACAGGGTAGCGCCTAGTCGACTATCTTCGACTGGCGCACACTTAATTTCCTTTTTTTTTTTTGCTTATCTCACGCCCTTACGTGGTATTGGACCACCAGAAATTGAGGTGCAGTCACAGCAAACGGCAAACACAATTCTCATTAAACATTTTTTTCGTACCCTTGGCCTATCTGAAGTTACCATCGAAATTTGCGCAGTCCAGCAAAGCCCACACGGATCGAAGTCGGAGCGGTTCGAGCGGTCGGATCGGATCGGATCGAAGTCGGAGCGCCGGCGCTACTTTCACTCCTTAAATCAGGCACAACAACAGCGGCAACTGAAAGGGCCCATTATCAGTTACAAGGCGGCCTCGCACTGGCAGCTTCATTTATCAACGTGGGTCATTTATAAGATCCTCGAACAAGTGCTCTGGGATAGAGGAAAAAAATGGCTGCGAAAACTGCTTGACACAAAATTTGCAGCCACATGCGAGCCTGGCGCACAGCAGGATCTGTGCCTGATCCTGATCGAGATCCTTTGCCCGCGCAACGGGGGCGAACAATAATGGAACAGGCATGCACGAGAAAAAAGGATATTTACCAAAGATATATATTAGCCAAGAAACTTGAGGAAGTTGAGAAAGAGTTGATTTTTGTTTTAACTGATTTAGCTTAAAGTTAGTTAAGTTAAGTTAGTTTAACCCACGAACTGATTTCATCATCAACTAAAAAAAAACCCCGCCCTAATATAAATCATTTGATACTGGGAATTCTTAGTAAAATTGTTTTAAATACAATACTTAAGATTCGCACTAAAATTGTTAAAAATCGCATTTGACAGCTGCGACAGCTGTAGACATTAATTTGTGGAAATAAGTTCACCTGCTGGACGGCATCAATGGAACCTAATTAGAGTCGAGGCTTCTACAGTTACACGCGCTTTGTGCGTGTGTGTGTGTATCTGTGAGATACATTTGTGTATCTGTATCTGTATCGTTTTGTTTTCGGCAATATTGTCGGCTAATCAATTACCGCAGGAGCAAAACGAAACAAAAGCTGGCCAGAAGAACAAAGGCCAGGACGGCACGTGGACAGCGCTGAGTGCGCCTTTCACTTGCCACTTTGATGGAAAGGTGACAGTCAGACAGTCACTTAAAAGAAAGAAGGAAACACACACACACACACACACACACAGGGGCAGCAACTGTAGCAAGGGGCAGTTGCAATTGTCAATGTGCAACGCTGTGGCTCAGTTTGAGTTTGAGTTTGAGTTTGAGTTTTTAGAATGAGGATAAAGTCGAAGACGAAGGCCAAGCAATTGTTGTTCGACTGGCTCGATTGTTGTTGTTGTTGTTGTTGTTCGCTTTTGTTCAATTAAAACGTTATTATTGTGCAGCTCAATGGCTGATTGACTGATTGACTGATTGACTGATTGACTGACTGACTGACTGACTGTCGCTGCGACTGGGGACTCAAAGTCTAAGTTGCGTTTTGTGAAAGCTGATCCTGGCTGGAAAAACGTTTTGTTAGCCTGGTCTGCGGGCCACGTTCTGATCTTAATGTAATTTGATGCTGCCCGCCTGCCTGCTGTTGTTCATGTTCTTCTTCTTCCTCTTCTTCTTCTTTCTGTTGATGTTGTTGTTGTTGTCATTGTTCTGTCTGAAACGGTTTTGTTTGTTTATGCCCAGAAAACAGCCATTGGAGCTGCCCCGCTGGACAATGCGTGTAATGCGTTGATTTATGCGTTTTAGCCAACATCGTAACCCAATACCAAATCTCCCCCCCCCCCCACAGTCCATTACAAAATATCAATATCCCATTGAAAATGCTGTCTGTGCGTTTTATTAGCGCCACTTGGCAATTGTTGCATTTGTTTTGGGGGCGGCTGCATTAACGGCGGGTGGCACCTCCTGGCCACCCCTAGTCGAAGTCCGAGTCTTGGCCCGGGCCTTGGCCTGGGTCTGGGTCTGGGTCTTGGCCATGTGGCCAAAAAACAGTTTGAATTCGAATTAACACAGCGGGCAGCCCGCATGGGCATTAAAAGTCAATTGCAATTAAGTTTTTATTTCGGCACCAGCCTCGAGTTGTTATGTGTGAAAATATCAAAGGTGGATTTCAAGTGCTCAAGTGGTTACAAATCAAATCGTTGGCCGTGTAGCGCCATCGATAAAACTTAATGGCCGCCATAACTGTTTTGGTCCTAATCGAGTGCTTGTAACTGCATGGATACACTTAGCGAAATCGATAATAAAGTAAGTCCCTGCGTTTTAAAAGAAATCATACACTTTTCTGATAGTGTAGAGAGAGAGAGGCAAAAAGAGAGAGAGAGAGAGATAGAAAAACTCGTTTTTGGGTGATTCAGGTGAAGCATTCAAATTTATTACTAATTGGGTGTGAATTGGCGGCAAATGGTATTTGGGCTGAGTGCAGCATGCAACATAATCGAAACGGGTGCTAATTGATAGGCCTTTGATCTGAGGGCCAAAACTCGACTACTCGCCACTAGTCGACTATTTATTTACGGCAACAACAAATCGTGCATAAAACAAACAAATTCCAATCCAGACACACAACCAGACAGCACTTTATGTAATCGCCCATTCAAATGGGCCCCAGGATTCGGATTCACTCAGTCAGTCAGTTTTTTTTGGGGGAGGGGGGCTGTGGCCAATCCGTTGGCTGCACATCAAAATCATCATTAGCACTGTGCAACGACGTGGCAATTGCAACAAGGGTCGTGCTTGTTGCACACAGTGTCAAGTGCCACAAAAGGAAACATCAAATTTTATGATTTCATAAATATTTGTAGGCGTGGCGGTAAGTAGCTGCCGCATTAACATTAACATTAACATTAACATTAGCATCATCATCTCGTCGAGAATGATGTTGCAATGTTGTTTATACAAACTTTCGAACACACCAAACACATTAATTTACATTGACTTCAACACAAGCGTAAACATGCTCAATGCTCAATGCTGCTGCAGTCCCTGTTAATACCAAATATATATGTATATATAACATATGTATAGTATATACTATATATACTCATTTGGTTCCCAGAATGGGCCAATTCAAATGGCGCAATAATCGCCACTTACTTACATCAATGTTGCCCAATATTTATTGCTTATATAGATTTTTATTTTCAGACCGCTTTTGGCAATTCTCTCGGATTTTAAGTTTATTAATTTAATTGCACTGCGCACAGGTTGGGCCGACTTAAATAAGCTTTTATCGATCGCCGCCATGTGGGCAACAAAATCATTAAAGTGCGTTTTTGGCCCAATATTAATATTTAAAACAAAAAATATTTATGTGCAAATGCATTGCGCAGTGTTCGTTGTAAATGTAAATATCAACAAAATGAAAAGTGTAAATAAATTATAACAATTGTAAACTATTTATCTTCTTTACAATGGAAAAAAATAAGAAGAAGAATTCTTTGTTGATTTCGAAATTCAAGTTAAATTTGTTTAACATTCATTTAAACTCAATTTGGCTGCATTTAATTTATTTATTTAAATTTTTACAAAATTACTTTTAAATGTATCTTTAAGATACATTGGAGATTGGATAAGAGATAACTAGCAATAATTTTAATTTTTTTAAAAAAAATTAATTAATTTGTATACATGAAGGATTTTTAATAGATAACAGGAAATAATTTTAATTTTTTTAAATTATTATTAGTTTTTTTGTATCCATCAGGGATTATTAATAGATACCTATAGATAACTCTAACTGCTTTTAATAAAAATAAGATTTTTTTTTAATTCATCAGGTATAAGTAATAGATAACTGGGAATTACTTTAACTCTTTTAAATGAAAATTAGTTTCTTTTGTATTCTTATGCACTTGCCAGACCCCAATTCCCCGGAAGCTGTTGCAATTATCTGTCAAAGTGCATTCAGTTAGCAGGCAATAAAGTAAGTTATCGAATCTATGTTCTGGACATATGCTATAGATCCAGTTACTTTAGTGCCCGTGTTGAGGATCGCATAAAATGCTAGACTCGCAGATCCCAATCTAAACAAATCTGCGAGCATATCCATTAAATGCGAGAATAGATCGAGTTGGGTGCAAAACATTGTTGCCTGTTGCCAAGATGATAAAATTGTTTGAGAATCTGTCACCTTGTCGCCATAAATTCGTAACCACAAAAGAAGAAGAAGCAGCAGCAGCAACAGTAGCAGCAGATGATGAAGAAGAAGAAGAAGAATCGATGCTGGGAAAATCTGGGTACGCATTAAAGTTTACATAGAACGCGTAGTCGTAAATTGTAAACAAAATTATTGCAACGATTGCCAAATTAAGTGCAAACCGCAACTGAAATTCAATTTGCTAAAATTGCAACTTGTTTGTTTGTTTAAGCATTTGTTTCTGTTGCTGTTGTTGTTGCAAAGATTGAGATACTTATGTAGCAAGGGGTCGTCCCGTTGTGCTCTCTTTTTATACCCTGTAACAAATGTGAGATCGTCAAATGGGGCATGCCTTGGTGAAGCAAAGTATGAAGGGTCCTTTATATATTTATAAATGAGAACAACTTTGTATCTTTTATGGAAGTTTTTAACTTCTTCAGTTGTTATATTATTATTCTTAAGTAAATATTTTTTCACTATGCCCACTTTAAGCTAAAAAAAAGTTTCCTCTTTTCAAAACACTTTAAAATCCTATTTAAATAGGTATTCCAATCGAAAATTGATTGTTTAATTTGCAGGAAGAGGAAGCAGAGCCAACATTCTTTAGATATATTGCCAAATAAGAGAAACAATATTTAATGGGTATTTCCAGCATCTTCCGATAAATATACATTTTAAGTGCCATATTTAAGCCTCAAAAATGCAATCAAGCCAAAAGATATAAAAAAAAATGTATTTATAGGCTAGAAAAAAGTGCGCAGTATTGTTGTTGTTGGTTGTCACAGAGTATGGCGCAGTCGGGCATGCTTACCTGCCGCTAGACTTATGTGAAATGATTTTTGAGAGATATCTTCTACGTTTTGTTCAAAACTATTTATAGTAGTTTTTTGTTTTGTTTTTGATATTCTTTCGATTGGGCCCGAAATCTGCAATAGTTGTTGTTGTTTATTTATAAGCGCTTGTTTGACATTGAAAATAATTTATAAACTTTTCAGCACAATTTATAAACTGTGTGGCGAGTGTGGCGAGCATTTTCATTGATTGCATTGCCTCATTATGAATGCAATTGCGTTGCAGTTGCAGTTGCTGCTGCTGTTGCTGTTGCAGTTGCAGATGTTGCACGCACACAGCCAGCATTTAACTGTAGACCAAAAATGGTTAAAGTCATTCATGTTCGAGTGAGAAAGAGAAAGAGAGAAGCAGAGGGAGAGGTTAAAGATGCCGCTGATTGATCAGTATGCAACATGCTTGAGCAGCCGCAATGTTGCCGCAACAATGCGAAGACGCGACGCTCTTCTAGGCAATTGTTGCTGCAACTCCGCCTGTTGCAGCAATGTGGTCATGTTGCCAGCTGGCATCTTGTAATGCAACGCATGACAATGAACGACGCGCCTCAACCGTTGCGGACAACTGGCCAACTGGCCAACTGGCTGACTAGCTGTGGACTGTGTCCACGGTGCGTATGAATGAAACGACGTCGCGTCTAATTTCGCATGCGCAGTCGCAGCTTCGCCTCATTGCCAGATCGCGTGCATTGGACATATATGGCAACGGGCGCGCATGGCGCACGTTTTAATTAGGATAATGAGTTGTTTCCGGGCAACAGCAGCAACTTTAGCAGCAACTCTAGCAGCAGCAGCAACAGGAGCAACTCCAGCTTCATTCACAGTTGCCATAAAAGGCTGAGGCGCTGCTGCAACAGGCGCTGCTTGGTCTGTGGAATTACAAATCATTGTAGGTTTAATTAAAAATTAATAAATTTATGAGTTGCCCATCGCATTAGCCATGCCAATTGACTGCAACTGCAACTGCAGCAATGTCACTGGCATTGTTGCAGCCGCAACAACTGCCACTCAGCCTTGATTTATGACTGACTCCGCTGAGACTACAAGGCGTCTTAGAGGAGCACAGGCTTAAGTCTGAGTCCTGCCACAAACACACACACACACACACACACCAACAACTACAAGGAGCGCCGCCTGCCCGCGCTGAGTGATGTGCCTCTTGGCCACTTCACTTGACTAATTACCCAGCTAAACGATGTGGCTCAAATCTATTTTTGTGGCTTCAACAAAATAAAGTCATAGTTTTGAACTACATTTGAAAATGTTCAAATAATTAGTAACAATTTTTTAACAAATATTTGCAAGTTTTTTCCTCTATATTTAACTTGAGAGTGTAGAAATAAATAATATGATTTAAATTAATTAATAAAAATTAATTTATGTTTTTTTACAAAAAAAGGATTATTCTTTCACAATTGATTCTTAATAACTTGTCAGTATAAATATTAATATAAACTCTATAAAACAAAAGCATGCCTAAAAATAAATTTATAACAAAAAAGGATTATTTTTTATCAATTAATTAATTTTACATAATTATCTGATTTGAGTGCTCTCAATAAATTCGCTCTTTGCTTAACTTGTTAGTATAAAAATTAATTTAGACTCTATAAAGCCAACTTTATATTAGTAAGTATGACTAAATCTCTAAAATATCATTTATATATATTTATATAATTTATAAAAAAAAGTATTATTTTTTCACAATTAATTAATTTTACATTGTTGCCTGCTTTGAGAGTTCTCTATAAATTCGCTCTTTGCTTAATTGTTATATAAAATATAATAATAAAAATAATAATATAATATTAATACAGACTCTATGAAACGAACTTTATATCAGTAAGTGTAAATTAAACTCAAAAATGATATTTTATAAAAATATAAAAATAAGGGATTATTGATACACATTAAATTAATTTTACATTGCCTGCTTTGAGAGTTCTCAATAAATTTGTAATTAGCATGTGACTTTTGTTGCACGCTCGACAGCCCTGTGGCAACCACTGAGTCTGAGAGTGTGTGCGTGTGTGGCAGCAACGACGTCGGTGGGCTGCCACACGGGGCACAAACCTCTCTCGATGAGTTTGTGTGCTGGACGCGCCCAAACAAATACCAAATATTAACGCAACGCATTTCAACGCGCTTTGTCCCGGCGCTAAGTCGTCACAGCAAACGGAGATCGATCTATCGAACTCTCAATGCGATCTAAAGGATCGGGGGTTGAATGTTGCTGCTGCTGCTGGTGATGTTGTTTAATTGCCGCTCTGACAGACGCACGCATGTCAGACACAGGCGCTTGGCGAGTGGCACAAAATCAAAGCGAAAATTGCACCCGGCGGCGACTTAGCACCACAAATAGATACAGATACGGCAGCGGCAACGAATGCAGATACTTATGTACAGTAGTTGTTGTTTGTTGTTGTTGTTGTTGTTCTATCTGCGTTTGCGTTAATTTTTTGTTTATTAGGCGGTAAATATCAAAAACAAAAAAAACAGACCAGCAAACATCACTTAAAGAGATACAAACAATTACTGTTTTTTTTTTTTTTTTTTTTTTGAAAACTTTTATAATTTTCGGCTGCGTTAATTTGTACGCTCCACAAAATGCAACTTGTATCTTGTATTTTGTATCTCACGGTCTGTTTGTTTGTTGTTGTTGTTGTTGCTGTTGTTGTTGTTGTTGCTGTGAGTTCTGCTCGTTGTTGCCGCATGTTTGTTTGTTTGTGTATGGAGCTTGTACGGGCTTGGGTCCGGGTCCGGGTCTGTGTCTGTTTAGTTTCAATAACCATTTTCCAATTAACACAAAACGCGTGTTTTTCACGTTAATTAATACAAAACTTTTTATCAATATTTGCAATAAAAATCAATCAACAGCATTTGCAATTAATCAACATCAAAAGGCGGCAACAGGTCCCAACTAGCCAAAAGCCAAAAGCAGGCCCCAAAATACGCTCTTGTTGTATCCGATAGATACACAGATAAATGCCCAGATAGATACAACCAACAACAACAACAATTAAATATTCACAACAAGTTGCCGCCACGCGTTTTGCGATCGGCACATTTTCCACCGAAAATCGTTTGTAGTTCTCAATCTGACCTTTGATTTGCCGTTATTCCTGGTTCCAGGTACTGCCACCGCCTGTTATTGTTATAGAAGCAATGGACTTGCCCATAGCTTTCAAGTACATTTAAATTATTATCGGCGTCCGAATTTCGAACGAAATTTCTGAACAGATTCGCAAGTGGATTTTTTTCGTGAAAATTTACGAGTATTCATCAACCTTGCGCTCGCCCTGCCAAGATTATACAATGTATTCGAACTGAATTATGGCTAAGTTTATTTTCACTTAGATTATTTATGTTTGCCGGGCTTAACTTTAGTGGAGGTTAAGATTAGCCAAAGATCTTATGGAATTACGAAATACAAGAACTTTTGTGTCGTTGATACCCTAACTTAACTTTAATTAATTAAAGCTTGTACTATTTTCAATATAATAAATTTAACATTTAATAAGATTTTCATTAACTTTTGGCATTTATCAATGACCTTTCACCTAACACATCTCTGTTAGCTGTTGTTGGTGTTTGTCAGTTCGCCGGCTGGTTTACAGCCAAGCGTTGAAATCAAACCAAGTGCATTAATTTATTACAGAGCAAACAGATTGCCACGCAAATCAAGCCAATTTACGGCGCATAAGAAACAAAAAAAAACAAAAAAAAAAAGAAGAAAAGGAAACAGCTTGTGGCCCCCATCAGAGATGGCATTATCAATGCAATTTGTGCGTTACGGGCGAACACTCAGCCGCCATCGGGCAGCGGACTGGAGCAGACCCGACACAGACACACGGGCAGTGGCCACGCTCAGTTGGCCATTACAGCAACATTTGCGGCCAAACGTTTGGCGAGCGACGCTCGTGCGCAACTTGGCTAAGACGAACAGGCCAACTGGCGAATGGACAGACGGACGTTTGGACGGACTCCATGGAGACAATAGCCGGGGGCTAAGGTCGACAGTGATAATAGACAAATGTTGCCGAGTGTTGGCCACAGCATAAACTGATATATTTAATTGCGTGCCTCAAAACGCGCCCAACGCGGGCTGGCATTCGCAGTGGTCGCACCACCGCACCACCCAAGTAACCACCCGGCGCCCTCTTTGGTTTTCTGGGAATCTGTGCGCCGTGGCGTGTAGCGCACTTAATATTTATTGTTTATTTACACAAGCGGATTAATCGCAAAGCGCAAACGCGCCAAAAACGAGCCGCGCAATTGCCAATCTGCCCCCGGGCTCGGACCGGGCCCGGGGTCCGTTTAAACACACCCAGCTGCCTCTTCAACAATCGGCGTGCACCTCCCTCTCATTTCTCCCTCTCTGGTCCACTGCTTGCCACACTCACAAGTTTTCCTTCAATATCAGCGAGAGATTCGACTGAGGCGGAGACTGACGGCCGAAGGTTTCTCACTCAATCTGCGCTGACTTTGTCTTATGTGGATATCAAAGGAAAAACGCTGCATAGTGGTTAACTCAGTTACTCTAAAAAATCTAAAGCTACATTTAATTAAATATAAAGTACCCCAAAACTTAATTTTATATAACAATAAACTTTAAATTAAGAACTGAAATCATATTATGATGAATCAAAAGCTTTTTCCTAAAATGCTTAAAACGGTTTTTTATTAAAGTTATAAGATTATTTTTTGTAAACATAAATAAAATTAAGATGAAAATTTTACTTTCTTAAACATATTTTTCTACAGCGCAACTTCTAAGCAAAATTAATTTAATCAACGTTTCAGAAACTTAAATTTTATTTTTAATATAATATTTTTCAATTTTAAATAACTTATTTCGTATGGAAAGTATTTTACAAGAGCTCTTAAAAATATCAAAATATCTTTTAACAATTACCACTATATCATTTAATAATATGGGATCATATGTAAATTGTATATTTGTTTGACCCACTGTGGCAATTGCTGTGTATGTGTGTGTGTGTGTGTTTGTGTTGCTGGCCAAAATCGCATTTGTATTCATTTGGTTAATTTGGCTTTTTGCGTTTCAATATTTAGTTAGAAAATGTGTTTTTTCGCACAAGCTCATTTAATTGGTAATTTATGGTTTGCCAAGGGGTGCTGCCTGTGAATAGGGTGGACGGGGGTTTAGGAGGGGTTGCCGAAGGGGTCGTGCTACAATTTTGATAATTGCGCTGATTTGTTGAGTTTGTTGGCTGCTGCCAAATCAATTTTTGCAACTTTGCTGCACGTTGAGAGCACGTACATTTTGAAAAGATAAATAAACAACTCGAGTGCGAGCATCTTCTAGATAAACGCACACACACACACACACGTACACAAATATAGAGCCAACTACTTGAGAGATTTTCCCACCAGGCCAAATTGTTACAGTCCAAAGTGGAGAGTCGTCATAGAGAGAGAGAGAGAGAGCCCAGCAAAGGCCCCTTGAGCAGATCATTAATTATGCAATCAGAAGTAGCAGATAGAGCGATTTATAGGCATAAATCACACGCTCATTGAGCGGCGAGCATTACGACGTTCAAAATTTGCATAATTCCCGGGAAATCGACATCGGTCGTGCCGAAAACACACACACACGCACACACTCACACACACACTCAAACAAAATGAATATGAAAAGATAAATCTGAAATGCGTAGAGCCATATACCACATATAGTATGAGAAAGATGAACGCTCAAGTGGCTTAATAGCTGGAGAAAACAAGTGAAGTTCAACAGTTTGGAGAGCACTCGAATGCGCAAAAAAAAAAAAAAAAAAAAAAAAAAAAAAACACTCCAGCCAGGAGTTACCAGCAGCATCAGGAGCTGGCCTCGTATCCCTCGGGCTAGCCATGGCCTATTGAAAATGAAAATAACTTAATGCAAAGTAAGCGGCAGAGGCAACAACAACAATAACAACGACAATGTTCAACTGTTCATGAGCAAACAACGCAGTAAGCAACAGCAACAACAACAACAACAACAACAACAACAACATGGAACATGGCCACAACTCGTTGGCTTCGTTGGCTCTTAACGAGGCCGACATCAAACAAAACGTTGACCAGAGGCTGTCCAAGATCGGGCCCCGGAGTCGAGCTCACTGCTATGCAAACAATGCTAGGCAACACACAGGCATCCATGTTTGTGTGTGTGTGCCAGTGTGTGTGTGTGTGTGTGTGTGTGTATGTATGTGTGTGTGTGAGTTGCTAACATTTCACTCAACATGCGAGACACACCAAGGCACAGCCTAACAAGAGAGCAATGTTCTAAAGAATATGCCGAAGAATAATTACTCTTAAAAGGAATTAAAAATAATATATAAATAAATTACTATAAAATAAATATAAATATATATCTATATCAGTCTAGTATGGATAACAAATCATGTTTAATTAATTAATTATTGATTAGAATTAGCTTTCAAATCAAAAAGAACTTTTTATAAATAAAAAAGAGCTGCAGGAATGTGTTGCATACTTGATAAGCGAGTTAATATACCCCGCATACGCACTGCGTAGAGTATATTCAACAAGACGCTCAGCTCCTCTCGCCTTGCTGGTAATGTGAAAAATTTCTTAGCCAAATATTGACAAGCCACAAGTTGAGAGCAGTAGCCCAGAAGGCCCAGAACGCAGTAGCCCCGAAGTCCGCAGCCAGCAAAAAGACTGACGAGGTTGATGATTTTTCAATTTGGGTTTTGTAGTTTTCCGCTGGCTCTTGCCAGCCGGAGTTATTGTTGTTGTTGTTGTTGTGGCTTTGGCTGCTATGGGAGCACTTTAAAACAGTTCATTTCTTTTGTCAAGGCTTTGGTGCTTGGTTCGTTTTGAGTTTTGCCGCTGGCAAACAAAGCTACCGCAGCTGTAGGCAAAATATTTGAACATGTTTAGTGATTTGCTGTTAAGTAGTTGGTAATGCATATGATGCTTAAGGGGGGGGACGGGTTGGTTACTTGGGGGTAAATTAATTGTTTTGGCCATTGGGCATTCTGGCCAATGCCAGGGCCAGCTCGAACTTTGCCCAACAGCTTCGGTTATGAATGATGACAGCTTTAGCGTTGGCGATCGATGATCAACGATGGCCCGAGATGCGAACGCGCGCCAACTGCTGCTGCAGACTTTACTGCGGCTGCAGCAGCGGCTGCTGCTCAATGTTTGTTTATTTATTTGCTTTTAGCTGTTAATAATTTATGTAAGAAGCTGCTGCTGCTGCTGCTGCTGCGGCCGGCTAACGTGTGGGCACTTGGAAAATAACAAACATTGAACGGGCCGCAATCAAGTGAAGATGAAGAAGAAGAAAACACTCATCTGGACTGCTTTGCGTTGAAAAATTGTCAGCTCGAGTTTCATCCCCTTCCTCCCCCCCCTCTCTGGCAGCAGCAGCAGCAATTAGCATTGGTAATGAGCTTTTAAATGCATTTGGGCTGCGTGTTTGTCGAAAGCGTTTCGCAGCCGTGTCAAACGCGGCGTATACGTGATATTTGTTATTCGCCCGCTTTTGGGTCTTCCGTTTACGTTTCAGTATGTGGGCCTAAGTAAGTGGCGAACACTTGGCTTTGACTTTCTTTTCGTAATGACAACACGTGTCGTGAACAGATTTAGCCAGATTAAAATTAATTAATTGACTGTTCTTTTTATCCTTATAACTTTGTTGATTCGATTTACAGTCTTTTAAGTGATCAAATTAATCTTTGAATTACATTTCTGACTGATCGTTTTCTGGTGAAAAGTTGGCTCGAAAACAAACCATTAAGTTTTCGCCAACTTCTATTGAAATATGCCGAATACGAGAAATCCTTAACATTCATATTTTGGGCTTAGACACGTAGACACGGCAGTTTGTTTAGTTTGTGTTCTAAGAATAAACATTATTAATTATATCAATGCATTGGCAGGTTTCCCGCTAAACATACCGAAAAAACACCCACCACACAAAATAGCATTCACTTTGCATACTCGCAGCTACGTGTGAAAATAATTCCCTCAGTTCAAATAGAAAAAAAAATGAAACAAATACAAACAAAAAATCATTGCTAAATTTTTGCAATGACTACGTAAGAGTTTGAATACGAGTAGTTTGTTTAGAGGCGTGTGCTAAACACATTGCCAAATTCTGTTCAAATATCAAAAAATACCCCAAACAAACAAATAACATAAACCTTAAAAGAACTTGAAATAACTGAAAGCTGATTTGCATGAAAAAAGTAAATACCCTGTCATAAAAGATGGCTACAAAGACCCTAATAAGATGAGAGCTTAAAATTAAATTGATTATAATATTATAATTAAATTGAAAAAATATTTTGTCTGTTATTAAATAGAAAAATATCTAATAAAATAAATAAACTTTTACTAAATATTTAAAGATTGATTTATAATTTTTCCCAAAGGTCAAATTTTTGCTATTTGAACAGCATAAAATTCCATTTCTTACGAAAAGAAAATCAGGCAACCCTGACGAGAAATTAGCTCATCGACCTCATACCAAAAAATATGTGAGAAAGCTAAGAACATAAAAAAAAAACACCTCAGACATTGCATTAGGCACTCAAGATTTAATATGTTCCAGAAGGGTATATAAAAATATATAGCAATTAAATGCAGCAGTGGGGTAAATGTGTTTCTATATTAAGTGGCTAGCATATATGTATATATATGTTTATATGTATGTTTACAAGTGAAACGGCAAACAACAAAAGAGAAAACATAAGTAGAAATCTAAAGCAGAAGCGGCAATAGAACAAGTGGCATACAGGGAAGTCTGTGTCGGGTTTATAATAAACAAATGAACTGCCAAAGAATTGCACATAGCGTACTTTAAACATAAACAAAACAAAGCAAAAACGCCAAACGGGCCCAAATCACGAGAGGGCCAAAGGGGGCAATCCGAAGAGTGGCTATAAAAATTTCAGAGGTACTCGAATCAACAGCAACTTGTTTTTCTACCGCTAGACAATATAAATATATATATATATATATATAAATATAAATATGTATATATATATGTTTATATATATGTACATGTATATGGCGCTAGCTGCGTTGATCTCTCGCTGTGATTTTTATGCACAACAAGCGGCGGCTGCAGATGATGCAAAAAAACAATTTTTAATCGAAACGAATTAATGAGCAGCGCAGAAAGCGAAATAATTTTTGTCGAAATCGTTAAAAGTGCGCGCGCCTGTCGATTGTGGCCACGTTGATGATGTCCTGCGGTGCAGCAACAGATACAAATGCACAAGCAACCAACAGATACAGATACAAATACAAAGATACAGATACTATATCTCGTTTGTTTAACCTTGACCACTGTGCCACGCCGCCCAGCTGGACGGCCAGGCACACATGTCTGGTTGATAATGATGATGTTGCAAGTTTGCTAGTCGAGGTTGCAAGTTGCCACGCAGCAGCCACCTGTAAACTGGTCTGCAAACTGCTGTCTAAATATTTAGTAGTGAAAAGCGAATTTTGATTTGTTGCCGCGCTGAAATGCGTTCAATGAAAACTAAGCGATCTTCAACTTAAGCGCTATCTCTGTCTACCTCTCTCTCTCCCTCTCTCGCTCACTCGTTCACATAGTTGCCAACAACCTTGACCAAAAAGCGCCAAGCAAAAACATATTGCATACATATGCGCGCCTCCCATAGAAGCCGGCCGGCTAAGCAAGTTATAAAGTATCTATATATTCTCTTCTATATATATATATATATATTGATACATATGTTTTGTATATAGTTCGTTCTGTGTTTCTGGTTGGGGGGTGCGAGTTTTATGGCCAAAACGCCGCCACGTTGCGCTGCTGCCCCTGAATTTATGTTTGGCGATTAGCATTAACAAGCGAGCCTCGCATAGCGCAATTAACTTTTCAAAGTACATATTTCAATTATTATAATTTATCCGTGAATTTGGCCATCCATAAGTTTTTAATGGCCGAGAGAGACCCGCTGCCTCGGCCAGCGCCAGTTATGCGGCCATAAATGATTTCCCACTTACTGAAATACACTGCAACAAAAGTGTCCTATAAATCTGACAATACTTTCGTTGATTCCTTAAATGATAAACTTTCATTTATGTTACCATATGTTTTTTTTATTAATATTTAATCAAATGTTTTGAATAGGACTTAAATATTTTTTTTATTTCATTTTTATATATTTTTTAATTAGACTTTAATTTATATATTTTAAAAAAATTTATTTTTGGTATGCTTAAATTTTTTTTTCACTCATATATATTTCTTACATATTCTCTACTTTTCCATATTTTTCTTTTCATTTAAATAACTCTTCCATAAAATATTCCCATAATTTCTTCTATTTTTAAAGTAGTGTACTTTTTTGCTCATTATTTATTTATTGTTTGTGTGTGTTGGCTATGGGGCCATTTTGTGTGTATTTATGTATGTATGGGCGCACTTTTGTGTGGCTCTAAATTGACTTTAATGGTTTAATTATTTACACATGAAAGTTGCATGAAAATTCCAAGGTAAACTTTTGGCGCATCAGGCCTATTTAGTGGACATGGTTGGCCCAGAGCACAGCTGGCCAAAAGTTCATTTACCTGTCCGAAACCTTTCAAATCTTTTATATTTAGAGGCATGTCCCTATTAAGTGTTTATTTATTTATATATTCTGTTCATAACTTTTATAATATTTTATACACACACCAATTTTCAATATGTGATCTATGATTTTTAGTTTAATTTTCTCCACTCCCAATAACTTAAATTCCCATCTAATATTCACATATTTGGTATAAATCGGACAGTTTTATGTTTTATGCGTTGTTTAAATTATCATTCGACATATTTATTGAATTATTTTTAAAGCTCTTCGGCCTATTGTATCTTTCAGCAGGCGATCAGGGAATTTTCACTGATTTACACCCACGAAAAAATGTTCTTCAATCAGCAGTTCAACTTTGGCCCACTTCACAATTTCACAATTTTCCAGGTACTTACTTAGATGAGATGCTGGCCAGTGTCTAATGAAAAGTGCTTGTCATCGTTGTTCATTGAAATGGACTTTTCCACATATTTCGCATATTTAATCCGAAGCACACAAAAGAAAACCCCCCGAAGAACAAATACTCGTAAATTGGCGCAGCCAAAAAAAATGGAAAATCACTTTTAGTTCATATTCATAGAACTTGGCTGGGCCAAACTTTTCCATCATTGAAAGTATATTATAGTCGATGGTGATCGCTGATAGTCGGCCACTTCCTGGAAAGCGAAATTCTCTTTCACCTGAGCCATAATATTGGCCCCACTATGCAAACAAGTAAACAAACGCGAGTTTCATTTGAATTCGGGCAGGAATTTTTTTATTATTGCACTTAAAAGATTCAGTTGCCGGCATGAGGATTCTGAAATTGGCCACTGAACGGCAGCAGCTTAGGCTGATCTTCAAATCGATCGTATTAGTATCTTTATCATGCATGTCACGGCCACAAATTGCAACGATCCATCAAATAAATATATCAGCGGGTAAGCGAGACAGCTAGCTGAAGCAAGAGCGAGACAGACGACGAGTAATGCAACCAGTTACGGCCTGACTGGGTCTGGGTGGTAACTATATCTGGGCTTACGTATCGTATCGTATAAGGCTCGCGTTCGCTTGATCACTTGTTAGTGGGACGCTAAGGTATTTATTTATAGCAGTGCTAAAATTAACTTTTTGCGGTTCACCAGCAAAATGTGCATAAATAAAAAGCAAATGCAATCGGATTTAACTGGTGCAAGTGAATTGTTTCCATCTATTTTTTTATAGTACACTATTTAAACATGTTTTGTATAATATGTAAATAAAAAGAAAATGTTGTTTTAATAATATATCTATTTTATACTGTAAGCTAAAGAAATTTGAAAAGAAAAGAAGACTTATATTTATATTATCTAATACAAGCAGAATAAATCTGTTGCTGTTATTAACATTTTATTCTCATGTTAAGCTGCTTTATCTTACTGTTAAGTCATATTATGTTAAGTAACTTGTTGATTTCTGTTTACAGGGTATTTAGCGGTCGACTAAGCGCTAGCACTGCTTGTATTTTGATTGATTTCCATGCAAATTTGCTGCCACATTAGTTTTTATTGCAATTTCTTTGCAAATGAACTGTTGACTGCAGTTGCACCTTAACTAGTTGCTGCTGCATTTATGAACACGACTCCTTCATTCACATATGCATATTCAAATACCCACTAGTTAGTTGAACACTTGCTGTGCCATTGTGGTGGGGAGGGGGGGAAGTGAGTTTTCACTTTCAAATTCGCACTGGGGCAGTTTGATTGACAATCGTGAGTTTCGAGTTTTCATTTGACAGGCGACACATAAATGAAATTTAATTAAATTAGTTAGATTATGCTGTTCGCCGCCATAGGAGAGTTGGGGCTGGGCGTTCAGGGGGCGGTGAAGAGGGGAGGAGGGGAGGGGGGACATCGCTCTACTCGTTGCAAGCTAAATAAATAAATAACCAATTTTTAATTGAATTTCTACCTACATTTTTAACCTGTTTGACGGCATTCCGGGGCAATCAACGTCGCTCCGCTGTTGTTGTGGAGTAGTCGTCGTTGTCGTTGTCGATGACGCTCGTTGTCGTTGTTGTTGTTGTTGTTGTTATATGCATAGTGGTCGTAGTTGTTGCTGTTGTAAATTGCTGTAGCAATCGGCGCCGCCTCGGCAAACCTCGTGCTGCTTTTTCTTCTCACTGGGCAACAAAGAAGACCTTTTGCAATGCGACAACGAAGACGACGGCGACGGCAGCAGCGACCGCGACCGCGACGCTGGCATCGGCATCGGCATCTTATCAGGGGCAGAGTTGCAGTTCTTCTTCTTCTTCTTCTGGTCCAACGGCGGGCGACTGCGAGGCTGCCGTTGCGGCTGCTGCATTGAACTGAAGTCAAGTGAAGTGATAGCCAGCTGAAGCTGAGACTAAAACTGAGGCTGTGTGCCTGCAACGTGTGTCACTAAGTTAGTCACTCACACACACACACACACACACACACAGGCACACACACACATGCAGACTGTGCGTGGCACTTTCTTGTCTTGATAAGCGATTTGCATCAACGAAAATGGAACGTTTTAGAGCACTGTGCTCTCTGTCATGAGTGAATGCACCAAAGGATGTTGACTTGTCACGCACACACACACACAAACACACACACGCACACTCAGACTGACAGAGAGAGAGAGAGAGAGAGAGACTTGCCATTGTAATTATGATAATTACAACAATGAAATTCAAGTGCCGTTTTATACTACAAACTTACTTATTTATATTCATACTTAACATAGTTGTTAAATCAACATGCAAATTTCCTGCACTTTACGCTTAATTATAGACATTAATGCCCATATTTGTTAATGTTTTGTTTGCTTAGCGGCAGCTTCCTTGAGAAATGTTGTTTTTCAGTTTTTCTGTGGTCGCATTGAAAACAAATACTCGACGAGGGTTTTTCATCTTTTTTTGAACCTGGTTTCAGCTCTTTAAAACCAACCGAAAGTGGTTCAAACTGGCGTATCTAACTAAGTGTGAGGGTTACATTTGTAACTGTGACGTTGTCGCTTACAACAACCAACAACAACCAACAACAACAACATCAACGTTGGAAACGTGTTTTCAAAGTCGATTTCTTGTAATCTAATATACGAGTCAAATGAAGAGCGCGTTTTTTGGTTTATTTCATTTATCTTGATCAGTTCGTGCTAATTGCCAGTGGCATGTGTTAACTTTGATCACTAGAAGTTGATGTAATGCCAAATAAAAAAATGTAAGCTAACTCTGACTAGGAATATATATAAAAATAATATGTTTAAAGATATTAATTAAATTAAGCAACCAAAAACCATTTGATTTTGATTACTTTGAGAATAACTTTTTATTGAATTTATTGTGTTTATAAATAGTTGCTTGAATTTTAACATTTGTTGTTTAATGCATATTATATGATGTGTTAACATTTTCACGCGGCTGCTGATTAATGAACTCGACTTCAAGGTGACAAAATGTTTGCCAGCAAATTATATAAAAAGTATAATATTAGTTACTAAGTGCCTAAGAACAGCGCCAAAAGCTGGTCACACAAGTTTCGATAAATGCATACATAAACATATATAAGCATATATAATTGTATTGTTATATATTTAAATCAGCGCGCACACGCTGCGTATACTTAATTCGAATGAACTTGATACAGTTTTGGGTCACTGGGCGGTGTTTTTCTTGCGCCATTTCTCTCGCACAGAATCCACAAAGATATGCAGCTATTAAATAATATATATATATGTATATGTATATTCAATATATTTATTTATATATGATTTATCACGTCTGACACTTGGGCCAAACCACTTGTCAAATGGCCAGGGCAATGGGAACAACAACAATAACAAGAATAATAATAACAACAACAACAACAACGATAGCGACAGCATGCTGTGATTTTAGATAAATTCATAACTAAAACTCAACTTGTCTTGCCTTCAAAGTTCAAATCACTTGGCACACACATGTGTATGTGTGTGTGTGTGTCTGTGTGCGTTTCATATTAATTATTTATTTATGCGTTATTTTTGCGCGCGTTCGTTTCGATAAGCTTCAAATGGAGACACCATTTGCATTTACAGTTATACACAACAGTCTACGCTAAAAGTCGACAGCAGCTGCTCGCGAATTTTGTTGTTTATTTGCTCGCCAGCGACAGCAACAACAACAACAATGAGAGTATATCCGAAATCAGCTGTTGGCTGCAATTTTGTATAACGAACTTGAAATTTGCATCAGCTAAACGATAAAAGCAATCTCTCTCCCTCTCTCTGTCTCTCTCTCTCTCTCTCTCTCTTCCGCTCTCACTCTTTGAATAATAGTCAAAAGAAGGCGACATTTAATCAACAGAACAACAGCCTCCAAAGTTTTTAATGCTCCCCCCGCATTGCCTTCGTCTCTCCATCCACTTGCGGCCCACACTCCACAATCCACACTTGCCATAAGTCGCATTTCTTTCTTCGCCTGTGTGCGTCTGAATTTAGTTCAGCGCTGTTTGCACTACTTGAAATATAGTATAGCATATATATATATATATATATATATATATATATATATATATATAGTATGGTCTAAACTGATAACCAGGCGACAGGAAAACGACAGCGCGAAGGCCATTCGCATGCTCAGCTATAGTTTGCTTGAGGTTGAGGTTTGCAATCCGAGATTGTATTAGCTAAGAAGAACGGCACCGTTACTCGCCAGACATACACTTAAAAGTAACTGTATCACGCATATATATTTATAGTATGTATATATTAGCTGGCCTCCTAACTAAGATTTCTTTAAGATATATTTTTTCTTGAACCACATTTTTATTATTAAATTATAAAATACATACAAAATAGTTCAGGCTTCTTATAAAGTCATTTGATTTAGTGCCATGTTATCTTCACATTTATTATCTAAAAATTTATTTAAGATTAGCGTTTAAAGGTTTTTATAGATTGTCGTAAATAAAAATAAATTCCAGATACATTATTTAATCCCACATTGATTATCTTTCTGAGAGGGTGTTTTGAATGCAGTGTTAGTATTTAAATTTAAATGGCTGTTAAAGATATCGTGACTTAGTTCAAGCTTCTATAGTATTTATATAGCTTAGCAGCTTATTTATAGAACATACAATTTTATTAGATAAAGTATCACATTACAAAACTAATAAAATAAATTGCGATCACATGCAAATTTGTATATAATATTATAATCATAAAACACATTATTCAAGTTCATTGGTTTATTTAAACAAAAGACCTTCACTCAGTTCGTCAAACAGGAACCTGTCAACGATCTTCTAAAAGTTTGGCATGTGTAAATTGTTGCTGTTATTAGCAAAGTTATTAAAATATAAAAAGAAGGTCGCTTAAATATAAGACAGAATATAAGAGATACGCTTTAAATATATATTTTTTAAGCCACTCGTGACTCATTCAGTGATTATTCACTTGTTGATTTATTTATTTAAATATTTCCCAACACTGACCCAATTGCAGCAGCAGTTGTTCAATTCGATAGCTTTGATAGCTGTGAGCTGCTGCCATGTTTTGATAACTGTTACTTCCCAGCTGAAAGCACAGCTAAGCAATTTTCGCAACACTTTCAAATGTCGCCCGAAGGCGCCAGCCAAACAGGCGGAAATATTCCAATTGCCAATTGCCAATTGGCCGAGTGCAAAGTCCATAACCAATCTACATAGAGCATACAACTGCCACCAGCACCTGAGTGGCAACACCCCCGCCATGCCACCAACACCCCAATGCTGTGTTGCAAGCCCCATACGGGATGCCTTCTTTTGTATAATTCAAGTACATGCGGAATACCACTGAAATTTTTGCATGGAAACGTGATAGCAAAAGTTGTTGTTGTTGTTGTTGTTGCTGTTGTTGCTGTTGACCAGGCCTGGTTGGTGCAGGAGCCGCATCTGCTTGTGGAATTTATTTATCGTTAAGAAAATGTGTGTAAAATAAGTGAAACTATTGGAAGCCGCTGCCGCTGTGCGCCTGTCTCTCAACTGAGCGTGTGTGTGTGAGTGTGTGTGTGTGCCCAGTGTGACCAGTTTGTATTGCGGAGGGGCCTGGTGCGGCTGCTAATGCCACCACTTTTGATAAAATGTTGGCCTGGCCTAAGCCTGTTGCTGCTGCTGCTGCTGCTGCTGCTGATGACCAGTAGCCACTTACAGCTGCAGCAAATTATTGCCGCATTGCTGGCTTGTTGTTATCAGAAGCGGCAGCAACAACCCAGCAACAGCAGCAGCAACAGCAGCAGCAGCAGCATCGGTTGCAGTGTCGCCTTGTGATTTGCCTGGCCGCAGAGCCACATCAACAATTCGAGCCACAATTCAGAGCGAGAAACCACCGAACAAGCTTTGCTCAATTTCGTTTGTTTTTAAATACCCTGTATAAATATGGAAAATGCATTTTGTGTTATTCTTTACATATCCTTAATTGAAAACGTGTGTTCCTTTTTCTTATTTAAACTTGATCCCTTAAGGTTTCTTTTAAGCTTTCAAAATCTATAATATTTTTTCTAAAATTATTAAAAAATCTTTTCGGGCATATGTTTTTAACTTATCCACATTTTATATTCGAATATTCGACTTCAAATTATTGATAGGCTTTATAATTTCTAAATTTTAAATTAACTTAAATTTATCATTGTAGTTTTATCCATTCAAGGATTCATTTTCTCCTTTCTCAACTAGAATTATAGTATATATATATAAATAAGCTATTTAGAATTGAATATAGGGTAACTCCCAGTCTGGCTATTTTGACTAGAGCACTCTTACTTGTTTTTTTGAATTTCAGAAAGTGGAAGACCTTCGTTGCTGCTGTTGCTGCTGTTGCTGATGTTGATGCTGCTGATGTTGCTGATGCTTGCCACTTGTTGTTGCTGCTTAGTTTGTTATCAGGTTTAGGGGCCCCGCTTCATTTGTGGCTATCAATTTCACACCTAAGCCAACGAGTTTCTAAATCGAGCGTGCGAGCTGGAGAGCAGCTTTTATTTGTTTTGCATTTTTGGGCAAACAATCAAAATCAAATTTTGCGGCCAAACAATCAAACAATCGTTTGACTTGTTCTCTGAATACCATATGCATAATTCCAGAAATTAAGGCCCAAGCTTCGAGATGACAGTTAACGGAGATTAGAAAAGCAGTTAATAAATGTCAAAGGCGTTCAGCGATTAGCAAAGCAAATATCGGGTAATACGATAGGGCCATAGATTCACACAGTGACTTGGCGAATCTAGACCATGGCTTAAAGCTTATGGCTGGCTTATGGCTTATGGCTTATGCAATGGCATATTGCCATAACGATACCGATTACAATAACCGTAACACGCCCAAAGCCAACCAGTCACATGCAATTATTCAATTAACCAAATGGCGTCATAAATTATCGAGTCTACGACCACTTCATGGCATCTATTGGCAAGGGCCGATCATTATTTACACCCCGGCCCAGTTACCAATGTCAGTGTCAATTGCTAATTGCGGAATGCCGTTTGATTTAGTTCGTCACTTGACTTTATGAATATGCAGGCCGGGATTCCATTGCTTAAAATGAAAATCAGAGAAAAAACCCTTTTTGCTGCATTTTAAACAAAGCACTTAAGCTAAGTATTTTTTAATTAATTTAAAACTTTAGTTTCAACCGAAAGTGTTTTCTAATGAATATATTTCAAACTTTTTGAGTTTATATAAGATGTAAATAGATTCAGTAAGTAATAAATATCTTTTAACTGAACATTCAATTAAGTTTTTTTTTAATTATAAAAATATTGCCTTTTACAAGCTAATAAACTTTTGTATGGAAATGTTTTAACTAAATAAATCATGGTCTCATGGGACTAATATATAAATATTATCATAATATATTTTAACACAACTCACAGCTTAAGCTTTTAATTCGTACCACAAGCTAAGTTTTTGATTAGATAAGTCCTCAAAATCATAATCAAAGTTAATCTTAGATTATTAATAAAAAAAAAGAATATATAAATGTTAATTTTAGTATATATAACACATAATATATCAGTACAAATATAAAGACTCCTTTTAACCTTTCAATAACTGTTCAAAATGTTACGCTTTAGGCAAATGCGAATTGGACACGCAGCCACCATGTCGTATGCGCATTATTTGATCTACTGCCAGATAAAGACGCACACAATCAAAACTTAATAATACACGTGGAATAAAATCGAGTTAATATATATGTATGTATATATTTAAATGATTTAGCTTACCTTGTGCACCTGCTGCACGGCTTAAAAACGTTTTAAAATCCACAAATCCTTTGGCTGCAAATGCAACAACAACCAATTTTGGCAATTCACGAACGTTGCATACATTATATTTATATACACACACATGCATATATAGCTATGGATCGATGTGGACGCCAACTTCGCTAGACACATATATATATTTATATATATATATATATATATATTAATATATACAATAATATGTATATACGTGGCGAAACAATTCACTTGCACTTCACATGTTGGCCAATGGCTTTGGCTTATGGGCTTTTTGGCTATGGCTTATTGAATCACACGCACACGCACACACAAACACAAACACACACATGGCTACTATATAGAAATCGTATTGGTATCGATATCGGCATTGGGCGACGTCAACAATCGCGGAACAATCGCTGGAGACGCGACAAGTTGAGTTGAGAGTTGAGAGACGCTGCGAGCCGGGCCGGGTCCGGGCTGAGGGGGGACGAGGCGAGGTTTCGTTTCGAGTCTTCAAGCTGTTTACTGTTCTTGAGCTCAGCTGCTATCTCCGATAGCTGCTGCTGCTGTTATTGTTGTTATTGCTGTTGCTGTTGCTGTTGTTGTTGCTGTTGCTGCTGCACAGCTTTAACTTTTTTACAGCACGCAAAAACCGCGAATTATAATAAAAAAACAACAACCAAAAAATAAAATATACATGTATATATAAATATACTTTGGCTAGATATGCAGATTTATGTGCTGGGCCTGCCTTAACGAGTTAGATCAAGTTATGACAAGTTGCTGTTGTTGTTGCTGTTGTTGTCATTGGCTTGGCTTGTAAATTTTTGTTGTTTTCTTTTTTTTTATTTTGGTATTTTTTTTTTGGTCGAGCTACAACGTTGGCGACAACGACGAATCTTTCGGTTCCGTACAACGAGCGCTGAGCGCAAAAAACTGAATGAGCGTCCGGGCAAGGCGAACAGGCGGCACAGCCGCAGCAGCAGCAGCAGCAGCAGCATCAACAGCAGCAGCAGCAGCAGCAGCGGAGCAACAGCAGCAGCAGCAGCAGCAGCTGTAGCTGTAGCTGTGGCGAGCTAGTTAGTTACTTAGTTTGAGCGCGTAGTAGTGAGAGTCGATCCACATACACACACACACACACGCACAAACACACAAACACACACACATGCTGGCACACAAGTTGCTTAAGTCGCTCAAGCTCAAGCGCCATTTAAGTTGAGTAATTAAAACCAAGCAACGATTTGCATGTGTATACGTGTGTGTGTTTGTGTGTGTGTTTGCGTGTGTGTATGTGAGTGCGATTAATTATTAATCAAGCCCAAAAAGCAACAACAACAATAAACAAACAAACAAGTCCGACTGTCCCAGCCAGACAATTACAAATATTCAACTCTCTCAGCTCAACTCAGCTCAGCTCAGCTCAGCTTAACTCAGCTCGCAGCGACTTTCTTTGCGCGCTCTTCGGCTTGTTGTTGTTGTTGTTGTTGTTGTTGCTATTTGTTGTTGTTGATTTGGTTACCGAAATCGGCATCTCAACTGGTTGGACTCTGCATTCACATCGAACTGCAGCAAATGTAAATCTAAATTGATTGCAAAATGCTTAAGACTGAGCGTATTCATTATACGCCATGTGAATTGACAGCGCAGCGTTGCCAGACTGTTTATGACTATTTTTTATATACAAGAAAATTACAAGATAATCCAACTAAAAATATAGTTTAGTTATTTATGTTAGTTAGGGTCTGAAGTTATTATTAAATCATAATCTTCAAAAACTTCTCTTATTTAAAATGAAGTCAAAATTTAAATTTATAAATTGAAAATTTATATATACACTATTATTATTTTATTATCGGATTTTAAAAAATAGTTTTTATTGTTGCGGACAAAAATTCAATTTTTATATTCAAAAAATATATTAATTTGTATTAATAATTTTATTTAGCTCAACCAATAAATGAATTAAGTTGTTTAATTTTAATACACCTTCAACTGCCAAATTGATGTGCACATTGCGCATACGCAGCGTTAGCTGACTACAGTTGTTGACAGTCTGGCAACGCTGCTGGCCAAATTAATGCAGCATGTTGCTATTTGACGTTGTTGTTGTTGCTGTTGCTGCTGTTGTTGCTGGTAGCGTAATTAAAATATTGCACTTGTTACTTTGCCAGTCGCCGACTCAGTTCTGCGTGTTGCCGTCTTGACTTGCTCTTTCCTATATTGTTTTTGCCAACGCAGCAGCTACAGCAACAACAACAGCAACAGCAACAACAACAACAACAGCCAGAGCGAGCGTCGCTGTCGCCGTCGCTGTTGCCGTCGCCGTCAACGTCGCCGTCATCGTTGTCGTCGTGTATTAAAACTTGTTCATTGGAATTTTCTAATAAATCAATAAACGCAGACAACACATTGTGAGTGGTGTTTGACGATGGGTGCGGGGGGGGGTACGGGGGGCGGGGGGGAGGGGGGGGGAGGGGGGGGCGGGGTTGCATGGCACACAGCTGGCGGCGTACGCATCGAAGATTGCGCATTATAAAAATAGCCGACACTTCGATTTTTTTGAGGTTATGGAAAACTTTGTTGTTGTTGTTGTTGTTAGCTGTTGACAGCAGCAGCAGCAACATAAGCAACATATCGTGATTGCAGCTGCAGCAAACAACAACAACAACAACAACAAGAGTTTGCAACACTTTCACGCATTGGGCGCCTGCATTTCCGGACAGCAGCGCTTCCGGGGGGGTGAGGAAGTGGTTTGTGCACGGACAACTGGAGCTGACACCATATAATTATGCAATTTTCAGAGCTAACTAAACACACACATATACATCATATATATGTATATGTATATTGTATAGTGTATTTGTGAAGCAAAGCTCATAACTGAAACGAAGGCAAAAACGTTTTAAATTTTTGCTTTTTTTCTATATACACATTCCTTTTTTTTTTTTTGTTGTTGGTATTATTTTTTATGAGCTGCTTTGCCTTCCACTCGGTGAGCGTAGACAAACAAACAAAGCGGAAAAACAGCTTTTTGCCTTAATTAAATTATTATGCTGGCATTATAAATTTTTATGCCAGGCTTATAACTTGTGCGTTTTCATAATCAGCACCAAATCACACACACACTCAGTTTTATTTTTTTTTTCTCTCTGATGTGTTAACCAAATTTGCGCGATGTTAAACAAAAAACAACAAAAAAAGACACAAAAAACATCAAATTGTTGCTGGCAACATTGTTGCTAACAGAAATGTTGCTAACCAGCTGGCAATATGCAAATGGGCCAAATCGAAAGCTCCGTTTTTTTTCGCTCTTATAAATGTAAATAAAATGGAAATTCCTTGGCAAAAGGAAGAAAAACACAGAGAGGGACAGGAGGAGGGAGAGAAAGAGAAAAAAAAAACCAGAGACGATTGCAGCAAAATGCAAGCAGCACAAAAAAGTTGTAGAACAGCTCGGCGAGGCACTTGTTAAGATGACTGCCTTGTTAAACGAGCCTGCAACACCCCAGCAACAACAACAACAACAGCAACAGCAACAATAAACAATGTTGCAATGCTTAATTATTTCAGCGGCAAGGAATTCCTCGGCGCAAACTTGAACTGCTTCTGCTGCTGCCGCCTGTTGCTGCAGTTGCAGTTGCAGTTGCAGCCTGTTGCCGCTGCACTTAAGTGCGGCTATTGCGGCCAAGCGTGCAGCAGGCAACGCGATTGTTGCCAACACTTGAGGTCGTCTGCTGTGGACACCGTACAGACGTCAAGCGCCTTAGCCTCCAACTCAGTTTAAGCCCCAGTCTCTGGCAGAGCCTCTGCCACAGCTTCAGTCACATTGGTCAACGGCACCGACGCGTCTATGGCCATGTTACCAGTTGTGGTTGCATTTTGTTGTTGCTGTGGTCTGGCGCACCTATTTGTAATGCATTAATAGCCAGCCAAGAGGCAACAGCAGCAACAACAGCAATTGCAGCTCAACGCAACAGATTGACATTAAGCTGCCTTCTGGCGCTGGCCATGAAGCCGCCAGCCGCCAGCCGCCAGCCGCTAAGAAGATGATGCATTTGATAAATGGCAAGCTGCACATTAACACTGCCACTGGGTCTGAGTAATACGCCCAATAAATTGTTAATTGGTGCGTTGCCAAATGGTCTCAGATCATCGAAATCCATATGATTTTATTATCATTGTTTGAGCGTCTTTTCTGGCACAAGAGAAAGCTTTAAATTTGAGTTAAGTAAGGGCACTTTTATTTCCTTAAGCCTAAAAGGTAGATAAGGGCCTGCAAGAATATGATTTAGCAATACAAATAAATAAAAAGGGTAAGATAATATTTTATTTATATCACAACTAGATTTTTGTTGCCCTTTCGATACGAAGAGGGGTTGCTTTTGGGGGTCTGTGTTTGCCACCCCCGAAAAGCGCAAAAATCCGCGAGACAGCTGCTTCAAATTAAGAAATTCCATTAAATGTGGATGGCATAATGAATCATGGCCAAGCTGAGCGCACACAATAATCGTATGCAAATTGTATTTGCCCGGCAGCGCAACATGTGACAGAAGCATTAATTGAACTTGCGCCCGCGATTGTTTGGGCATGTGCTCATAGATGCGATCTGCTCGGATGCGATGCGATGTGAAAATGATTCCATTTGGCACTTGGATGAACTTTGCCATTGTCTAGACAAATTAAGCACAGAGACAAATTGATGTCGCCACAAATTGCAATTTTTTGGCATCGCCACGCGGCGTATACGCAATGTGAGTGTGAGTGTGCGTTGATCGTCGTCAGCTTGTCTGGGCAGCGCCACAGATGGGTGTGATGTCATAAGTCAACCGCTCAGCTGCCCCAAAAAGTCTATTTGATATGTACTCGTGCTGAATGTACGCACACGCAGCGCTATTAAAGACAATCTGATCGGTTTGGATCGGGATCGGGATCGGGATAGGGTTCGGGTTCGGGTTCGGATCGTTAATTAAAATTGCCAGCGAGTGCGAGTCCAAGTCCGAGTACTTCATTAGCCACGCAGTTGCCACGCGCAGCTCTCCAATGCTTAATTAATAAATCAACGCGACACTTGCACTCAATGGCCGCAGCAGCAACAACATCGCGATGATCGTCAGTAGCAGCCATGGCAGATGTTTAACTCGCCTTCAGATTGTTGCTACGCCAGCGGCTGACAAGGCAGACAAATTGACGCGACATTCCTCAGCTGCTGCTGCTGATGCTGATGCTTGTCAAAGTTGCCTCAGCTGCTGCTGCTGCTGCCTTTTTT